>JAYMSP010005286.1:0-14006 GCA_036897095.1 Plantago elongata | reverse complement strand
CCCCCCCCCCCAAACAGATTAGTCGATTCAATATGAAAAATATAAAATTTATCTTTTAATAAATTAAAAACATCACTAAGGATTTATTATTTAAGTTGATTTTAATTTTCTTTGAGATCCAACAAGAAACTTACCATTTCACCAAATAAGAATCACAACCGTTCAAGACACCTATCTCACTGCACGACGGACTAGCACATTCTCGTCACGCGGGATATACTCTAAATTAAAGAACTTAAAAGACGCATCAAGGTCCTGAATGTCAGATAATATAGGTCCTACAACATAAAACTCAAAATCTAAAGACTTAAACAAGGAAACTAAAGAAATGCAATCAGTATAAACTTGAATTCGCTCCCATCCTTGAAGGACAACCCAAGACCACTGCTCGGTTCGCATATGCATCGACACTCTGTGGGGATAAAGGTTGGTTCACCGTTTCCTGACAACCAGCTAGCAAACCATAATGCATCCACACTCCGAATCCAACCCTTACCCGTATCGCATCACTGGCAAGAGTAACATCCACATTGATCCTCACATACCCTTCATGTGGTTGCACAGTAGTTGATAGTATATCCAACGGAGCTCCCAAAGCCTCATGCACGCCATCACGACTTGCCCGTGACCCACTCCTAGACCCGTCCGTCTTGACCCAATCCTGAAACCGATTCGAAATGACCCGACCCGAACCCGAACCCGAAAGTAGACCCAAAATTATCACGTTCACCATACCCGAAAATGACCCAAGACCCGACCCGAATCCAAAAATGACCCGAAATTGCCATACCCGAAAATGACCTAAAACACGAACTGACCCTATGTATCCGAAATTATCCGATCCGAAGCGACCCGATTAGAATGATATTATTAGACCTGATCCGAAATGACCCGAGTTTAAAATTGACCCGAATCCAAATTCACCCAAATCATCCAATCCGAAATGACCCAAATTAAAATTGACCCAGAATCATTCGATCCGAAATGACCCGAATCATCCTACGCGTACTCAAACGATCCGAATTAGATTTGACGCGAAATCACAAGTATCACAATGCATTCTATTACTAGAGGCCACCGTTTGAAGCATGAACCTCTTATAACTTGTTGATGTAAAGGGAATAAACCAAAGTTATTGTATATAATCTAGATTTTTTATTGTACAATAAGAAAGTTGGTTGGACATGAAGTATCTCTTTTGTTAAATCTCATATAATTTTATCTACAAAAAATAAAAAATATTTTGAACATATTTTTGAATTCACCTTGATAAGAAGGTTCTATAGACATTAATCTTGAATGCTATTATTATAAAACGAGAATGATCGCAACGTGCTACGAATGATATGTTTTTTTTTCTTTATTTTCACTTAATTTTTCAATCTTCTAAAAAATATGACTTTTAAAGTTTATCCAACAAACTTGTACCATTTAGTACTCTGCTTAAAAAAAATTAAAAGTAAATGTAGGTGTGGTTGAATTGCATATAAGTTCATCAAGTAGTTAAGTCAAATTAGTATAAGTTCTCCATTTATAAGTATAATTGTGTATCATCTATCAATTGTTTGAACATGACTTCAAATTCCTCATAAACCATTGAATAATTCACTTGAAGAAACATTATATTCATTAACAGGTCTGAGACAAACATACAATATAAGAAGAAACACGATTATTAAAATGAAAAAGACTACAAAGATAATAATGTGGTACATTTTCCTGAAGCATATTGCATAATAAGTAGCAAACGAATTACATCCTCATGTTCTTTGTCAATTCAAAGCTAAAATTACGAAACTCTAATTAGAGAAGTTTTTCACAAGTTAGAAGTTAGAACAAAGTGACTTTCAACAGTAACAAAGTATCATTGCATAGTATATTAAAAATGTGCATTGCATAAAACTACTTCAATATTTGATCTGAAACAATCTGAAATATTTTAGTTCTAAAACAACTCAAATCCGAAAATATTTGACCCGAAACAATCCGAACTTTTTTAATCCGAAAGGACCCAAATCCGAATAACACCCATATTCAAAAATAGGTGCCCGAAATAATTCAATTTTTTAAATCTGAAATGACCCAAATCCGAATAACATTCGAACCCGAAGTGACCCGGATGTGAAGTGACTGATCTGAAATGATCCGATCAAAAGCGACCCTACATATCAATAACCCGAAACAACCCAAACCCGATCATCATCCGAACCCAACCATCACCCGAACCTGATCCGAACCGACCTAAAAATGACTCGAAATAAAAAGTGGACGAGAATGACCCGATTGCCAGGTCTACCGACTCCCACCCCGATGCTCTCGATCTACAGCAACCTACCGCTTCTTGTTATCCAGTATCTCACATCTTTGGCTAATAAAACGTCGCACAAATTCCACTACCTCAAGTGCACTGCTCGACTTCCCCTCATTCACCGCTTTGTTCCTATTATACCAAATTCCCACAGAATTGTCATTGCAAACTCCCACACCTCAATTTCGACAGTATACACGGATACACTCCACACCCTTATCGAAATATTGCTCAAAGCCCAAATTTGACGTGAGAAGGACAATCTTCCAAACGATGAAGCAAGGTCTCCTCCCTCCTAAGCAAACCAGACAAGTCAGGTCTGTGACAACTTTGTGCTTAACTAGTTGAGGCATCACAAGAACAACACTCTTAGCCAGGCGCCAAACACAAATTTTGATTTTACCAGGCAACTTCAATTTCCATAAAAAGTCCCAACCATCCCCATAATTCAAAGTCGAACCCGCCCCTCTCCGAGCCTCAAGCTGCTGCCTCTCTAGTCTTCGAGCTTTATAATAACCATCCTTAATTTTATACACACCGGATTATGTATCGTGCCATACCAACCGGTCAGCCCTTGGATGATTTGACAAAGGGATTCCAAGAATTAATTGAGCATCTGCTCCAATACAAAGCTGTCGGACAAGGGCCTCGTTCCATGTACGATTGGCCATAATTAGATCAGCCACTCCTAGGTCATCTGGTGAGTCCATATCCCGTTGAATACACCTGAAGAACGTATCTCCCAGTACCCACTCATCATACTAGAACAAGGTACTATCTTGTCCCGACTTGCCATCGAACTCCCACTTTCAGCATTGGAATTGCGGCTGTAATTCTTCGCCATGAGTAGGAGTAGTTTACAGAAGCATTAGCCTCCAAAATCGAACTCCTCATGTAATATCTGGACTTGAGCAACCGAGCAAGCAATGTGTTAGGTTGCGTAAGCAACCTCCACACTTTCTTTGCAAGTAGTGCCGAATAAAATGAGTTTAGATCCCTAAAACCCATGCCTCAGCCTCTCTTACTTTCCTTCAAAGCTTCCCAGTTTATCTAATGAATCTCATCAACGCCCTTGCTACCCCACCAGAACTTCGCAAAGAGGGATTCAAGATCCTCTAGAAAAGTCTTCGGTAGTTTGAAGTAGCTCATTACGTAAGTAGGAATAGCCTGTAATACTGACTTAATCAACACCTCCTTCCCGAAACTTGATAAGTTCTTCTCATCGGAACCTTGAATATGTTTCCAGATAGTATCTCGGATTAAAGCAAAGGTAGCTTTCCTAGATTGCCCCACCACCGATGGAAGTCCCAGGTATTATCGTGACAAGAAATCTCCTCCACCTGTAGTATACCAAGTATCCTAAGCTGAGCTCCTTCACATACTCCTCCACTGAAGACCACAACTGATTCTTGGAAGTTAATAACCTGACCAGATGCTTTACTATACTATAAGAGTACCTCTTTGATTCGCCAAGTTGCACTCACAGTCGCCTTACAACAAATATAGATATCATCTGTAAATAACATATGGGACACCGAAGGTGCACCTCTACAAATTCTCACGCCCTACATTTCTCCTCTTGACTCCACACGGCTCAACATAACACTCAAGGCTCAACATAGCACTCAACACATCTGCAACAAAGAGAAATAGATAGGAGAAAGTGGGTCTCCCTGTCAGAGCACCCGACCAGGTCGAAACTTGGTGATAGCTACCCCATTGAATATTAGTGAATAATATACCGATGTTACGCACTACAGTATTCGAGTAACAACCTGCACATCAAAACCAAGACGTAGCATGGTTTCTTCCAAGAATCGCCATTTAACCATGTCATAAGCCTTGCTCATATCGAGTTTAAGAGAAAGAAAACCAACACCACCATGTTTACTTTTCTTCATTAAATGATTGATCTCATAGGCTACTAAGACATTATCAGTGATCCAACGACCCGGAACAATAGCAGATTAGGTTTCATCAATAAGACTCAACATGCAAGGTTTAATTCTATTAGCTAAGGCTTTGGAGGCAATTTTATAGACCACATTACTCAGGCTAATTAGTCTAAAATGTGTCATAAGCTCAGGCTTAGCACATTTGGGAATAAGAAAAATATGAGTATGATGAAAAGACTCTTTTAACTGACCCTCATTCAGAACATTCAAAACACACTTTGAAACAGAAGAACCAGTGATATGCCAATACTTTCGAAAGAGAAGAGCAAGCATACCATCAGGTCCTGGGGATTTAAGTGGTACATATCAAATAACGCTTTTGTTACCTCATCTCGCAAGTATGCACGTCTCAATTGTTGGTTTGCTGTCGTAGTAACTCTGGGTGATATAGTACTAAGAACCTGCTCAAGATCTTCATAAGTGGGCAAACTCGTGCTAAAGATCTCATGAAAGTAGTCAACCGCAATCTTATTCATACCTACATTATCATCCACAAGTAGCCCTTCACTATTGCGAAGTTGCACAATTTCATTGTGTCGTTTCCGAGTAGAGGCACGGGAGTGAAAGAAAGCTGAATTCTTATCACCCTCAAGAATCCATTGCACTTTACCCTTCTTTCTCCATAACATCTCCTCTCTGTCAAGTTGCTTCTCAAGCTCCATTCTAGTCGATTTCAGCTCCTCCACTACATCACGAGTACGACTAGCAGTTAATAGCTCCTCCATCTTACTCCGCAATTTCCGAACAGCCGACCTCACATGCCCAAATGTGCTGAAATCCAGCAAATCAGTCCAGCTCTCAACTCCTCCACATTTTTGAATACTGATGAATCTGCTGCTGTATCCAGATTAGCTTTCCAGCACTCTCGAATAATTGTTTTATAATCCTTTTCCTTCGCCCACATCGCTTCAAATATGAATATCTTCTTCTTCTTCCCAAGCACATGTTGCGACACCTTCTCTAAACATAATAAGACCGGGCAATGATCCGAACCACGACATGTCAAATGTTGCACTAATGCCGATGGACATTGTAAAGACCAATCTGATGTAGAAAGTGCACGATCTAACCTCCTCCAGATTGTATCTGGTGCCAACCTATTATCTGTCCAAGTAAAAGGAAAACCATTAAATCCAAGATCCACCAAACCCACCTCAGTAATTGCCTCTCGAAACTGTCGTGTACGCTAAACAGAAGTAGAAACCCTACCCCGTCTCTCTGAATCATCCAACACCTCATTAAAGTCCCCTATAAATATCCACGAAATAGAAGATTGGGTTCCTAGGTTTCGCAGAAGATCCCATGTACGTATTCTATGGGCTTGTTCCGACTCCCTATAGAATCTTGTGAACCTCCAAGGAGTTGTCTACTGATCAGAGAAAATAACCGCATCAATATAATTAGAGGAGTAACTCCGAATAGACACATCGATCTCCTTTTTCCACAACATCACCAGACCCCCTGATCCACCTCGGCAGCCACCCCCACTCCATTCATCATAAACTTCTTTTTCAATCTATATGTGCTAACTAAATTAACCTTAGTCTCCGGAAGGAAGACTACAATGGGATTACACTCCGTAAGCAACTCGCCTAAGGCTCGAAGTGCCCAATACCCCGACAGTACCATGCTAAGCAACTCATAATGCCTGGCGAGACTGCTCTGCAGTTTTCGCCTTAACCTGATCAGCACCCATATTGTGCCCACCATCAGAAAGATCGATACGCTTGCGCTGTATTCCGAAACTTCCATCGGGTCATCGATCGACCTCTTACCACTCTTCCCCATCACTTTCAACCCACCTACTCCTCGAGTTTGGGTACTCCTATTCATTAGCTTTGGCTTACGCAACCCCGTTTTACCGTCTTGTAGAGAACCTGTGACCACCACATCTACTAAATTTTTCCTGGAGCTCATCACTATCGGTTTCGAGGCCACTCCTCAACCCTTACCAATCCCAGGGTTGTTTCCAGCACTAGAAGTCCCATTCAGCTAAAACACAATCTCTGCCTGCTTGGGATCAAGTTTCCCGTCAACCAGCTACTTCAACACTTACACATTCGTCAAGCCTAATGCAATCACTCTAAACTCTTCACTCGGACATTATATAGTACCTAACACTACCTGAACCTGTTCAATTCGACCACCCTGCTCTCCATCATGTCGCATCACATTCCCATTCGCTACTGGTTCACTAGTACTCCCCGAGGCCCCATCCCCACAAGCTTTCACCACATCCTTGCTACCCGGACGTTCAATCAGTGGAACCTCCCGCTGTTTTGCCTCCACCCCAAACTCTTTAGACATGCAATGACTTAGCTCACACATAGACATTAAGTTCGAGCTCCCTGGTTTATTCTACCAGTTATCCACATCCGATCTTCCATAACTCCCCTCCTGATCTTTATAACTTGTTTGGAAAAGATCCTGTCCTTTCAAAACCTGCTTATTTTTTTGTGACTGATTGGCGCAAATCAATTCTAGTCAGGTTTAATGCTACTGGTCGCGCAATAGCTGTCATGTCTCCTTGCCGAGCTCCTACTCTTAACCACTCCCCATAAGAAAACTGCTCCACATCCATCTCTCCCTCGATATCGTACTGCTTCGGGCAATACCTTACCAAGTGACCTATCAATCCGCAAAAATAGCAGAAGTTCGGTAACTTTTCGTAACTGAGACTAAGCTAGATTGTATCCCCCTTACTTGAGCGGATATGTGTCACACACGGAAGTGGTTTATCAAGTTTAGTTCCAACTCGAACTCGAAGGTATGAATACGGATTAGTACCATCATCCTTAAGATCAACACTACGGAAGGACCCAATTGCATTCCCCAGACAAGCAACTATCACTCTAGATGCTCTTCCCAATGGTAGACCTTCAACCCGTACATCAAAGTCTCACAAAGACAAATCAGCATGTTCCGGTGATCCCACCTCTGGTACGTCAGCTAACACAATCAGGTTCTTATTGTAGTGCCACGGTCCTCCTAACAACGCCCTCTTCCAATCCTTCACATGCTTAAACGAGAAAATGAACCCGTTAACCCCTGAAAGTCTCTTCACCTTAACCCCCAATGCCAGGCTCCACAATTCCGTTACCAAGCTAGTGAAGTTGTCCCAATGAACGGGTCTATGACCCAGGGCGTGACCAACCAGAACCAGTGACGATTCCACACTACCCCCAATCCACTCCTCATCCGGGATAACAATACATGTTGACTCCTCCTCTGTCATCTCAACTACCTTCTCCATTAAATTCTCAGCCATTGTGAACCACACTAACAACCAATCGAGTAGTTACCAAGCACTATACCACTAGGAAACCACACACGAATAAAGCAACAATTAAACAAGCTAACCTGCAAAGACAAGAAAATGAAAATCCCCAGGAGACCAGGAAACAAAGAGAACAAGAAAAAAAAAAAAAACAAGAAGTAGAAAAAACAAACACGCAAAAAAAACTAAAAACCTATGACATGACACTACGACTGATCACTGACAACGACTCAATAGACCACTAAAGGGACCTCCTTTCTTTTCAGTCCCTAGTTTACTTTTCCGACTACAACTACAATGAGAATCTCCAATATTTTCAATTCTCAGGCTTTACTTTTTAGCCGTAGATTTTTCTAAGAGGATCTCCTTTATTTTCAATCCTCAGGTTACTTATTCACCTAGGACTATGTGCGAATCTCCAATCTTTTCAATTCCCAGGCTTTACTTTTCAGACGCTGATTTGAGATCAAGAACTAACCAAACATTTTTTGGATTTTGATAATTTTTCTTTTTTTTTTTGATTTTTTATTTTATAGTGATGAAGGCAGAGAACTCCAACTAGGGCAAGAAACGTCCTGAATCCAGACAACTTGTAACATTCCCAAGATTAATCCAGTTACCCCAATCTAATAGTCGGAAGCGTAGTAGCGGTAGCCTATAATTCCACGATCAAACTCCCCTCAACAATAAAATAGAATAGAGACCGACGGCAATTCAATCTAGTCAAGAAAGGCCACACTCCGTGGAACACAAGGAAAGGCCGGAAAGAGGATGAGGATGATGATAATCGAACGATCTCGGTCAGCGTGAGGGTATCTAGGGTTTAGCGGTGGCTCCATACGGACAAAAGACACTCCATCCCTTCTGTGTTTTAAGTATTTTTCATATTTTTCATATTCGTACTGAAGAAGAAATAGTATAAATAGTTGGTTTCTCCCTACCCTATTCCTATTTCTGATAGGAAATGCTACTCATGCTCACTGTTTGCTTTTTGGCGCCATTTTAGATATAGAACCTGAAGTGGATTAGTTTTTTGAGCTTATTTGTCCTTTTTGGCTACTTACTAGTTATCTTCATTGTACTTTGTCCAAGAAGGCCACTTTTTGTAATGGATCTTTCAAACCTCCATGAATATATTAGCCCCTCCCCACTCTTCTTTGTGTGAAATACATAAGGAACATCATCTGTTAGTAGTCGAGTTACCCTCGAGCTAATGGATATGTCCTTCATTTGGTTGTAGTACAGCCATTAACTCTCGGCTGGATTTTTGTCTAGACATACTAGATGATGTGGTGTCTACATTTATTTTGCTATCATAGTAGACTATTAATTCACCGGGGGAGGTGGTGGTTGTTGGAAAGTCGTCGTCATCCATTGACTCAAACAAACCACTCGTTGAGCCAACAAAGCATGTTCCTCAACCACTCGTTGCGCTAGTAAGCTGCTTGGTCAGAGCTATCTCCTCGTGGGGAGGAGTGATCATCTCATGGACCTAGTAATGTGTGAAAACATCAGGTTGTGTGGATTCCTAGGACACTGAGAAGCTAGGATACGTCAATGAAGGGCTCAAACTTTTAAGCCATACACTCGACCCTTTTTGTCCATTGGGTTGACGACAAAGAAGATCTAGTTTGGATCTTGAATGGACAGCTTCCGACCGCCAATCCTCCTCTCGATCTCAATCTACAATCTTAAAGTGCATACGAAATGAAATATAATTTTAGGAATCTCTTATAATACACAAATACAAATGTTAACCTTAACAAAGAAACGTACTGCAATACGTTTGGACTTCGCATCCACCCAAATGTCCTCCTTCAACTTAGCCTTCTTGAAGTGGTATAGCACGGTCTTGGGGTCCACAACATAGATCTAAAGAACATTTATGAAAAAAGTTGTAAGTTGGTAGAAATGAAAGCAAAAAACACATGTATAAATCACCTTCCACTGCGTATAATGAAAGCAAAAAACACAAGTAGTAAGTAACATATACACTAATCAACATCTGGTGATCCGTAACAATAGCTCGCGACCCAAAATGATGTCTTCAAGTGCCAATACCAGCGACTGAGTCAGCCGATTCTTTATGTTCTTTGTCGCCTGATCCGTGACAAGGGCATTCTTCTAGTACATGTCCTAATGCTCCAACTCATCCTACCCAATAAATGATTGACTAGTGCCCTTCTCTCTCTGTTTTTTCATATCATGTACCATTTTCCTATATAGTTTTGACCCTAACCTCTCGAAAACAGCATGTTGGTCCAGATAAAAGCAAAGAAAAAGACTATAGGGGGGGGGGGTGAATAGTCTGATCAAACTTTTATCGATAAACACTAATTCTCAAAAACTGGTGGACTTTTGATACTTAAATTAAAAGAGCGGAAGACTCAAGCGATAGATAAATGATATTGTGCTTTGCAGTAGTAAATGTGTGTGTGTGTGTGTTATACTGGAATGCAAATACAGAATGAGTAATTAACACAACAAGTATAGTGGTATCTTGATGTGGCGTAATCCTCCAACTAGTCCACTTCGGCCTTTCTGAGACTTGGAATTCACTAGAACAGACAATTGAGTTCTCCTAACAATATATCCTATTCTAAGATACTTACAAACAAATGGTTCCCAACCAAATGTTCTCCCCTGAGTTGTTCCCTAGCTCCTAGAGCCTAGTATTTCATGTACTCAAGGTAACCTTGGAGCTATACCTTGATTTCCCAAATCAAGAACTTCCTGTACTCCACGCCTTAATGGTGTTGGTTAGTTAATTGTTAGGAAAGCTTCTAGTATAACTTTTTAGCTATATTTTCAGAGAGCTTAGAAGAGATAACACTACTTGATACAATTATCCAATGTATGGTAGGTTCTCCTTTACTGATCCAAGTAATTGGTACCCGTTCTGGAGAATGAGCTTCAAAAAGGGTATCCGAAAGTTCAACTGTTTCACGAATAACAATCTCTTGTTATAGGTTCAGGACTCAACTACTAGTGATTTTTCGAGCTTGTTAGTCGCAACAGAAATCCTGGAGAATGGTAGTGAGATGCTTGAGAGAATACTTTGCTTAATAAGTAGATATGAGCGTAGTTAGTGTATGTATTTCTCAGCTTCTATGTGGTGATATTTATAGATGAATATGAGAGTCTTTTGAATAGAATCTGTTAGACCTTCTCAAAATCCAATCTGTTGATATCTCGAAATGAGTACTCAGATGCCCCTTTCTCATTTTTCAGAGAGGACTATGCATTGAACGACTTTCCAGCCAGTATAATTAACGCGTCTTACTATTTCTTGTCATATAGTCTCGATGGACACATGAGCCTTTTTAAAAGCTAGTATGATCCTGAACTCAGTGGTGTCATATGCTCAGAGACTTGTTATGTACAATATATACATTATACAATATGCTTTATGATCATAGTCTATTTGAGGAGACTTAACCTTATGCCTTCAAAAACTTGTGCAATCTTCAGTTTTCAAATCTTCGATTAAAATCCATTGCTAGGATCCTTCTTTATAGTCTTTTTTGAAATATAAAATTACACCAAGAGACCTAATAATCCTATTACAAGTTTTACTAGACTAAAATAGTATGTGATTTCCTCTTTTACAATGTTCAAGTGAACTAAGAGTACTAGTCATCTTTCTGTACTAAGATAAGTTATATGGTGATTAATCAAAAATACTAACAGATATTCCTAATAATTTTTTCTCTTTTTGATCAGTCAACCATGACTATCTTCAAAGTTCTATTACAAACATGGAAGTGAAAACAATCCACCACTTAATTATTTCAAATGATATTCAATCATTTAATCAAGTGCAGAAAGTAAACTTCAACCAAATGACAAGAAGTGATCTTTGCTGACAAGTTATCTTTTATAAATGGTTTTTAAGAGTATGATAATAAGAAAGAACTATTACATAATATAAGATAACTTTTACAAATATTAAACAATGAAGATCAATTTAGCAATGTGTTACAATAACTACTATGTAAATTAGGACAAAGAGTCTAAGCTCCATAAAGACATCCTAAGATACTAGTCTCAAGTCTTCAAAATTAACTTTGGTTTAGAAACCACAAGTTCTTCAGCAGCCTATCTGGATCATCTGATTTGGTTATTAACCTTCCAGCAGTCTTCAACATATTCATAGAGAAGCCTTCTGACATAGAGTTTTATCTTTCTGGCTAATCCACAAAGGTCCATGTAAGTCTTGGCAGGGTCTTTGTTTTTTCTGAACAAAGAGCTTGACCCAGTAGTACTTGCTCATACCCATGCATGGTCAATTTTCAGCAGTGACAACTCATGATACTTATAAATTTCTTCTAAGTAAGAAATGTCATCCAGGTATTGATCCTTCGTCATATAAAATTATTCATAAGACCCAACTCCAAGTGTGTTCTGTTTGCTGAGAGTGCCATCCAATTTTCTGACTTTGTGTACATCATCAGGCTTTAGATAAAGACATTTAAAATCAAGTGGCTTCTTCATAGCCTCAGTCCTTTTCTGAACTTCAAAATCAAGCCAGGCCTTGGTGTTTGCTGGATTTAGCAATAAGGGCTTGTGAGTTCTCCATGCCATCATCTGATTGTAGATAGGTTCTGGAAACTTCTTATTCAAAAGAAAATGTTGTAGTTCAAGAATCCAGTAACCATTTTGGAGATGTACGCACTTGTAGGTTGATTGGCTGTCATATGTCTTGACATACTCAATCTGGGCCACATATGGCCTTTCTTCATGTTCTTTCTCTTGAACTCTGCTAACTGTAGATCCCTGCGTATTTTTCTACTAAGACCTTTCTCCAGTGTCAGTTCTTCTTGCTTTGTGGGAGCAGTGCTGGAAGATCCACCTGGGATTGACTTGGTATTTTCAGAAGGCATTTTGGCAGCTATTGGTCTAACAACCAAAGGAGGTTCAGGGAGGCTACCCACTTTCCTTCTCTTCTGAAGTGGATGCTCATCAGTGTTAGTCTCACCATCATCACCATCATTGAAGTTTCTAATTGGAGACTTACATGAATCCTGACCTTTGATTTCTCCTTCTTCCTTCTCTTCTTGTTCATATGGTTTCTCTTCAGTTGTCACAAGGGCCTTGGAACCCCTAGTGATCACACTTCTTAACCTTGTTGTAACTCTGGGTTCATAAACCTGGAGTTCTTCAGAATGAAAGTCCCGTTATGGAACCTGACTTGCGGAGGGAGGTAATTGTTTTCTCTTCATGCTTTTGCCTTTCTGGGCCGCAGTGTTCTCTTCTCCAATAGTCATGAGTGACTGACTCAATTGTGCATATGAGTGAGAAAGTGACTAAAAGTTGGTTTGCAGATTGTTGTGAACTAGGACTAGCTTATGGACTTCTGCCTTGAGCTCTTGATTCTCTTCGAGGAGTAGCACCTCCTTTTGATTTAGCTATTCAAGTTGACGAAAGATGGCTTTGGCTTTCTGAGTGGCGTAGTAAGTTTCCTCCAGTGCCTTGTTGGCATTATTGCAGTCTTCATCACAGACCATGCCTAAGTCTTTCTGAGACAAAGCAATGCTAGTGGCTCTATGAAGTAGGAGCTTAGCAACTGGCTTGAGGTCGGATGAGACGGATGTAAGGATTTGGGAATCCTGCTCTAGTAGCTCATATCACAGTTGAGCAAAAACATCACTTCTACCTAAATATTTGACATCGCGGGTTGTTATGGACGGAGAGGAGAAGATGTGCGGAACAAGAAACTCATGCTTGTAATGTGAAAGAAAAATTGCATCCTCTTCTGGAGCCATGTCCTGTGTCTGATTATCATCAGTGCTCTCTCTCACTCACACACACCACACACACACACACACACACATATACATACATACACACATATACATACGTCCGTACCCCCTGCTCTTTGGCCCAATTACGGATGACCCTCTGATGTTTTTTTTTATTACAGATGAACCCAAATCGCAATCTGGCGTTGACTCCGGCCATGATGTGGCATTTCGTGCCTATGTGGCTCCAATGTGTTCTTCCCCAACTAAGGTTATTACACAACACCATCCTCCTCCTCCTCCTCCTCCTCCTTCTTCAATTAATCTGTTTCACGTCTTCTTCTTCCTTGCCTCCGTCGATGAAATCTGTTACCACCGCCTCCGATCTGCTACCACAGCTTTCGATCCGCCCACCACGCTCTCCGTGCATCTATCACCACCGCCTCACTCACTCTTCGCTCTCCGATCTCTGTTCTCTTCAATTTCTGTTCTTCCTCTACACCTATGAATCCAACACCACCGATCTCTCAACACCATTGCTAATCTGCCTCCTCCGTCAACCAACTCCTTCCATCGTCATCACAATTATCACCACCACTCCGCCTCCGATCACCACCACCACCACCACACCACTGCCAAATCCACCTCCCTTCGCGACCATTAACTTCACCACCACTTCGCCTCCGATCAACACCCCTTCGCGACCATTTTTATCCTCAAATCGA
>JAYMSP010005285.1:0-14007 GCA_036897095.1 Plantago elongata | reverse complement strand
TCTGTTGATGTATTTGTTCCATCTTATGAGCCTATAATGGAAAAGGAGGCTTTTACATGTGCTCTCAAAGCTATGCATACTGTTGCGCGGGGGTCTTGGGATCATATGGCAGATGAGGGTAATTTTGGGTAGATGGTGACTTCCATTATTCGCTTTCGCTTTTACGTTTATTTTCTCTCTTGACTACCCGGATTGAGTGTCTTCTTTACTTTTCTTGTAGTACTCTATTTTCATTTTTATCTTAATACAAAGTTCAATTTAGTAAAAAAACAATAATTTTACTTAAAAAAATCAGTATGTACCATCTAAAAAAGAATAAATAAAATGAACGGTGCAGAAGTTAGATGCTTAAGCAAAATAAAGAAAAGAGAGTTGTAAATTTGAGTTAATTGGGTCTCGATCCCATGTCCATTAAGAAAGCTAGATCTTAAATTTGATGCAACATCCACTAGGGCACTACAAAAAAATGTGAAAAAAAAAGTGGCTGACACTTTATCTATTTGTCAATTGAAATGGAAAAAAATCAAAAACTATAAAATAAAATTAAAAAAGACGAACTTCATAGCCGAAATTCAGGTGAGGCACTTGCATCGTCTGGCCACTATGTAGATCTGCCCCTGATTGGAGTCAACAGACAATGAAGCGCAGTTCAGTTGGTAATATTTTTCACTTCTAATCAATTAATTAGGAGTTCGAATTACATTTTTCACGTTTGAGAAAAATATTGAAGTTAATATTTTAATACATTGATCAATTTATACAAGATAATATTGATCTCAATGCTATGATTAAAGATTATTACCAAAGAAATTAATGAGTTATAATTGCGGTGAGTAATGATTTTGGCTGCATCCACGGAAAGAGATGTACTATCATCTCGCTTCTATTGTTGTCATCATTGTATCTGTGGATTTTTCTTCAGAATTATGTAGCTGTCATCATTATAGGAACATCTTAAGTGTGCCTCTTTTTACTTATTTGAATGTCACTTATCAAATGTAATCACTCCGTTCCGTTTATAACGAGACTAAGTGTTACAATAACACGTATATTGCATTCTAACGTTCTAATCGTGAATGTTAAACCATTGTGCAATTTGGGTCTTCATTTGGACTTTCTCCTCTCATGGTCTGCTATTTCCCCCTGAAGTGTTTGTTATCAGTTTGGGCTACAGATATGTAACATGCATCATTCATGTGTGGACTGGACTGGGCCACAGTCCATACTGATAAACTAGAAAATTTCGATACAGTATAGTGATGTCCAAATGTTAATACTGATGTACATAAAACAATAACCAGCTGTCAATTACCCGTAATCGACGGTTAAAATTTGTATCAAAAACTGCTCGCGAATTACAAATTTATAAACCGCCGCCCGCTATATATATGTCACTAGTATGTTTTACATTTTATTGCATTAGATTAATTGTAGTAGATCTACATTATACATTTACTCCTAGATTGCAATTTTACGTCTTCCCATTTACTCATAGATTGCAGATTAATGACATCTTAATTTTTGTTTTGACGTTTGTAATTAATGCTTGAGATTGTATTATGTTTTCCTTATTGTTTAGCTTATTGTAGACTTAGAGGTTATGAATTATAATGTCACTTTCTTTAATGTGTCATATATGTCATTTTTTGTATGTGTTAACAAACCGCCAAACCGTCCGATTCAAGTAGTCAACCGACCCACGACGGTTAAAATAAAATTTCACCCTGCAGTTAATGATTCGACATGCCCGTTATAGACGGATCGGTTGAAAATTTTACAAATAATCATCCGTACACGTCCGTGTACACCAAGTTAATAGGCGCGCGGAGTGTGGACTGGATTGGGCATTGATTTCCTACATCTTCTTCTGGTCGATATGTACTTGCAAGAATTAGCCCATTACAATAAAAATACTCATAGATCCGACATTATTCATTTTGTATAAATGTCCAAGTTGATAAAATCACATATAATTCGAAATTTGGTGAAGGATCAAGGAAGCGATACCATCATCTTATCAACATGTTCGAAGTAAGAGCTTATGGTACATAGATTGGGTTTTCGAACAAGGTTGCCGGCATAGCCAATCCGGCCTCCAATACCAAAACACGATATGTTCTTTATCTTAACCTACAAAGTCATTGCGTATAAAACAAAAACCTTTTGGACTTGCCATTTGAGTTAATAAGCTCAGTGGACAGTAACATCATACAAATGACGATATATTGAACTAGTATTGTCTACAAACATCAGATATATCAAATTAGTGATAGTGTACTATATTCTTCCGAATGTTCTATGTTTAATGAAAATTTATTAAACTGAATTTAACTGAAGTAAAATATATGTTATAATTAAGTTGAGTTAAATTGAACTGAACTTAAGTGATTTTAAATTGATTTTAATTTAAAGATAATTCAACCTTAAAAATAATTGTAAATAGAATTAGTTTTGGCATGATGATAATCAAAACCTTTTGAAATAAGATAAGTAAGAATCGAAATGTTTTGAGAAACAATTTGAATCATAAGTGGACAAAAAAGTACAAAAAAACTACTTCATGTCTTCTTTCTTCTCCTGAAAATGCAAAAGAAATGGGGTGGCTGTACTACTACTAGCTCTGAATTCGAATTCTGCAGGGTATTTTGTCGGATTGTTTATTAATCACTGCACTTTACTAAAATATTCCATTAAAATAAAATAACTTTTTATTTATAAAAATAATTTTACAATACAACTTATTTTGAATTAAATATTATTAAATTTATATATTCTTTTTCACGCAAATTAATTTTTCATCATACACTATATATATATTTCAAAAATTATACATTTAAGATATGCTTCATCCAAATATAACCGAAGCATTACTCCAATATAGTAAACACTGTTCCTCCTCAATGTCATGTGCAGTTGTCACACCGAAACTATTGCCCTTCGCTTTACTGTACTTACTAGTTTACTACCATTTAACCAATCCCCACCGCCCATATGCCTCCCCTCCAACCCAGCCGTTAATTATCCTTAACTAGCCCCATAAAAATTTCATAATACTCCCTTGCATTATAAATTATTCAAAAGTAGCATCAAGACTTTCAATTTTAAACTTTTAGAGGTTGTCTGGTCGATAATTTTAGTTCAATAAATCATATTAAAATCACCTAAAATAATTAAGTGACTGTTTATGATACAATTTGAATAGGAAAAATCTAATTCAAATTGTATTTTTATGTACAAAACAGGTAATTTAAACTGGATTCTTCAATTTAAATTGTATTTCAAATAAACTTTTAACAACTCAAAATTTTAATACAATACTAATCACCCATATAATTTTCTAATTGTTTGGAATTGTCGTGGAAAATGACAAAATATACTTGCAAGGCTTCAATTCTTTTAGGGAATGCTAAACATATGGGCCCTTAGGTCCATTAAATTTTTTTCCACGTGTTTAATTAATTTATGGTCTGATTAGCTAGGCATTTAAATGACCTCATTTAGTTCGATGAACATTGATTTGACTTAAAATACACTTTAAATATTCCATTTCAATTCCATTTCAAATACAATTTCACCAAAATCCCCATTTAAATGCCATGCCAATCGACTCCTTAGTATTAAAAATATAATAAAACAATTGGTTGTGTGGGGTATTATGGTGGTAAAATTGTAAGTGGATATTAAAGTAAGAGAGAGATTGAATAAAATGAATAAATGATGAATAAAGTAGGGAAGAGATATAATAAAAAAAAATTAGTTATTTGGATAAAAAAATTTTATTTATAAATTAGTAAATTTCTGACGTAATGCTATAGAAAAAAGTTAGAAATTTTTTAAAAAATCAGTTTTTAAAAAATCAGTGGAAGTATATCAAAGTAATCAATTGTTGTTAAATGGACTAACATAAAAGATGAGTTAAAAAAAGATTAGTCGAGAACTGTTATAACATAATGTAAATAGTGTATGATAACAACTTATTTTGATAAATATCATAACTTAGTTCATAACTTATTTTTGAGGAATCCAAAAAACCTCTAAAATATAGTCAAGTAAAAATATCCCTTTAAAATTTATCGTAGAGTAGAGATAAACACGTCCATTTTATATACTACACGATGATTATGTATTTTTTTATATCTCATAATGATTACTTGTCCAGAAGTTATACCCCAATCATTTTTTTATTTTGAATTGGTAATTTATTTCACGTGTTGGGTGTATTTCACACGTCAAAAGTGTCTGAAGCACTTGACACATGTCGATCGCGTGAGTTACTCCATACGTATGTAGTTAATCACAATTGGAAAATCAGTGTATATAATCTAAATATTAGTCATTATAAGATATAAAAATATATATAATTTATATAGTATATAAAATATACGTATCTTATTTTATATTATATTTTAAAAAATTCGCGGTTAATTACTACTCCCCTATGAGCCAAACTAGACCTTTAAGTACCAGCAAACAAATTAACAACTCATTAATATTTCAAGTTAGTTAATCAACAATTGTTAGGCAGGCTGAAAGAGGGATATTCTCCTCCCTCCCACCCTAATCTCACTAGGATTTAATGACAATATTAAACACATTCTCACAAGTACGAACTCGTTTCTAAACGAACATATAGATAATTTCCCCTCCAATCCAAAATCAACCCTTTAGTTCGACCATGATATCAAACTAGTCTATAATATTATAAAAGAAAAGATGATCATGCTAATTAATGGATCAACTTTTATATTCTCTATTTTACCCCTCATTATAATTATTCTTTTTATTATAATATTTTATATGGTTTAATTTTATTAAAAATTATATTAAAATTGATAATTTTTTATAATATAAAATTATTATTAATTTAATATTTTTAACAATATTAATAAGTTGAAAGTTCACATGCATGTTAATTTTCTAGTTTATATAAAAAAACCCATTCAATTGAAAGAAAATGATAAGGTTGTGTTATATTCAACTGAAATTTACTGAACTAGACTAAACTGAATTAAGGTATAAATTTTAATTGACTTGATTGAACTTAATTGATTTTCAGTTGAATATAATACCGTCTAAGTAAATAACAAATTCGTTTATACATGAACCCGTTCGGTTCGGAATAATTCAAAGTGAATAAATGAATGCAGTGTGAGTGTGACACTGTGACCCACTCACAAACTCATTCATCCAGTGAAAAACCAGCTCACACACAGTCAGTCAGTCAGTCCTATCTATCTCTCTCTCTCCACTTGGTAAGCTTTCACTGACAATTCTACGATTTTCATCAGCTCTGTATTACAATCGATCAATGCAAGTAGAAACCGATCATTTTTCAGTCTATTTTTGATTGATTAAACTGATGAGTTTTTGTTCCGATCAGAGTTTGTTTCCGTTTTGTTAAACGTTTAAAAGCGATTAATGAGACTGGAATTTTATACTTTACAGTACAAACTTGCTATTTTTGATGAGACACAGTACAAACTTTACTCAACTGTTTGAAGATTTGGGGTAAAATAGAAATTCATACAGCTTTGGAAATTGTGGAAATAAAGCTGCTCAGTGCTCACTGTTAATTCTCTTTCTTGGTTTTTTTATGAGTCTGATTAGTATGAGTATTGGATTAGATTGATAATTGCAGTAAAAATGTAAAATAAAACCCTAGATGGGGACCATAAACTAACTCTATCAAGTATCAACCACCCTTAATTTTTTTAGTATTTGTGAAATCAGATATGAGTGTATGTTTCTGGATTATAATATTGTGTACTTGTGTTCTTTTTCATTTTCATCATCTTCTTCTTCCAGAACTAGAGCAACGTTTTTCTTGTTTTAGTGTTAGTGGCTGATCCTAGTCCATAAGGATCAAGTGAGTGTAAACTGGAAAAGAGAGGGAGAAAAGTGAAAAGAAAGGCTTTATACTTTTATAGTGATCAAGTGAGTTGTTGAACTGCTTTGCTTTTTTGTAGTGTGGTAAAAAGGGGATAAAGAGTAGTAAGTAACAGTATGGGGGAATAAGAAATGATAACATCTTTCTTTACTTTTTATTTTTCTGATCTGGAGAAGAATGTGTTTTCTTCACTTCAGTTTCTTGTCTCTGTCACTGAATAATGAATAAATCTCTTGTCCTTGCTTTTCACTCATATTGGTATGGTTCATATTTTAGCAGATGTGGTTATTAAGTTACTTTCCCTTTTTAACTAGTTTCTTTTTAGTGATTTAGCTTTGTGGGATTTTACTTGGAAGAAAATCCATGTTAGTTGCTGTTTTGACAGTGAAACTTGATCAAAAGGGTGTTTTCATTCTCTTTGGTTCTTGACGAAGATGATTGTAAAAAGTCTTAGTTGTTGTTCTGTTTAGTTTGAGCTTTGAAATTTGAGTCTGGGTTTGTAAACTGGCTGGTGAAATGATCTCTACTGATTTCTTCTCTTGTTTTTTTTTCCTTATGAAGCAGGGCACTGAAGCTTTTCTATGGTTGATTAGGCCTAAATCTGTGGTAATGATTCTCAAGAACTTCTTGGAAACTCTTATTTGCACTTTTTCATGATTTGGCCCTTGTAGGAATAGTTCTGAAATTCCAATCTACCTGGAGCATGTTAAAAGTTACCATTGAGGCATAATTACAGCTTAGCAAGTCCGTTGAATGGACCACAAACCTCAGATGACATGATACTGAATTACAAGCTGCTGTCATGATATTTTTGCTTGTCATATGGGATGTTTCTTGATGTTAATCTGTTCTGCTCTTCTCTGGGTAATCTTTAGCTTTTATGTTGGTTACAGATCCATTTTCCTGTTTATCTTGCATTCCACGAACAAGCAATAAGCAAGTCTGTTAAATGAGTTACTTCCCTGAGATGGAGTGGAGTACAAAGTGGGAATGGGAAAACCTTGATGCCTATGGTTCAAAAGCAATTGAAAGTGCTAAGAAGCTGCAGTTAGCTGGCTGGATGCTGGTTGATGAAGGAGAAATAGAGGCCGGATCATTTAATCTGTCTGGAGGTGGTAATAACAGTGTTGCTTCTGGTTCAGATGGTGGGAATGGTTCTTCTGGGAAGAGCTCAGCATCAGCTTCAACCGACTCTTCCACCAAGGATGGAATGCAAAACCAGAAATTCAGCTTCATGGGATTCAACGGCTCCACGCTAGACTTCAGCAAAATGAAAGGGTCTGAAGTTTCTGAAACATCCCCACCACTGGAAGCTTCTGTCGTGTCTTTTGAGCCGGTGATTGGTCTGAAACTGGGAAAGAGGACGTATTTCGAGAATAGTGGGAATGTCAAGAGTGCTTCTCTCCCTGTGATGCCTACTCCATCAATTGCCACACAGAAGAAAATGAAACCATCACGTAAAGTTGCAAATATACCACGCTGTCAAGTTGAGGGGTGCAGCATTGACCTTTCCACATTTAAAGAATATCATCAGAAGCATAGAGTTTGTGACACTCATTCCAAATGCCCGAAAGTTGTTATTGGAGGTCATGAACGCAGGTTTTGTCAACAGTGTAGCAGGTATATTCCCATCAATATGCATCCAGCTCAACTTTAATCCTCTCGAATATAAATACACTTCATATTAAGTAGTCAAAGAGCTCATGTAGATCTTATTTGTAGTTATTACTTATAATGAATAAACTGCTACTAGTTGAATTTGTAAGTTCATCTGAATGGAGTTATATCTAGAACTCGACACCAACTTAGCCAGATATGTTTGACCGTTGTAGTTCTATTTCATGCCATTTCTCCCACAGATTTAATATTCCAAAGAAACTTAACAGTTTTTCTCTTTCCACAGGTTCCATAGTTTGGCAGAATTTGATGAGAAAAAGCGTAGTTGCAGAAGAAGGCTTTCAGACCACAACGCAAGGCGCCGCAAGCCTCCGCAGGAAACTATAGACTTCAACTCCTCAAGGATCTCATCACCATTTTATGGTATGTATTGAATTGACTGTGTCCAATGTTTTACAATTTCACTATCAGCATGTATATCTCTCTATATCTGCAATTTAATTATGGAGTTTCACATAATGACTGTTGCTACCTGTTTAAATCTTTGTTTGTCAATTAAGTTATTTTGAAGCTTTTGATATTTCATTTTTCTTGGATAATAGGGATCGACTCAGGCCAAATCCAACCATGACTGCTTTTCTATAAAACCTTATTTAGAAATACTTGCAAAATCTAGTGGTGTACTATGTTATATGATGGAATTTTGTATATCCCCACAACCCCCCCACAACCACAAAAACGCTCTTAACTTCTCATGTTATATCTGAAAATTTAGTAACAAACGAATGGCCCATGCACTTACTCTGTCTTCGAAACCTGTTTCATCAGTGACAATATAACTTCACTTCTAGCTAGCCCGTACCCTAGCATTTCAAGTCCCCTGTTATTGTCCTGTTCTCCGTTTGTCTGGGACAGGAGAACAATAAATGAAAAAGAACCAAGTGTGGAGCAAAAATTCCATGCATATGGCTGTGGACATGTTATATGTTGTGAAGTGTGGCTAAACCAAGTTTTTGATGATTTTATTTTGTGATGTTTGACACGCACAGATGGAAGACAACAATTGAGTTTTCTCTTAAACAATTCGCCAGTCGCTCACTCTGCATCTCCAGCCAGTTCCACGTGGGATAGTTCTTGTGACTCCAAGTTCACTCTTACGAAAGAGTATCCTTTGAAGTCAGACAACAATGGAGGTACTGGACTGTTGCATATGTCTGGAGTACAGTTTCAGCATGTGACTAATACGCAGGGCAATCCGGCCAATGGACTCTTTCCATCCAAGACCTTCCGAACTGATGTTCTGAGTCCAGGTCAGTCAGTTTACTCCCAAGTTATCTAAACAACTGAACTTATTTTTACAATTGTGGATATTCTAACCAAGTCATGGAGAAAAGTTACCTGCCAGAGAGAAGGATAATCTATATAACAGGGAAGCACTTAGATTAGATGTTAACAATTGCATGCTAGTTACTAGCAATAAAATTTGTTGTGGAGGCATCGATGGCAGATGGCCTGTTAAATTTTTAACGGGTAAGGGTCAGGTATGTATAGATGACCTGTTAAAAAATTACGGGTATTAAGTATCAACCCATTGGGGTTTTAACGGGTTCGAGTTGGATCGGCCCCTCTAAAAGCGGATGACCATCGGTTAAAGATTTGGAAGTTAGGGGTAGGTTAGATACTCTTACTCAACAATCTTTTTACATGTTCCAGATCCCTGACGTTGTTACAGGGATATATTTCTGAGATTTGACCTGGCTATGTGCTAATGATACTGAGGGACCTATTATTGAATATTGAATGTATATGGGGTGGTGTGGTTTTAAGAAAATGAATGTGAGCTTTTTGAATCTGATGGAGTATTGCAGACTTACTTGTGGATTCATGTAGTTGAAAATAAATAGGTGAGAGCTAAATGCACTACTATACTAAACTTACTTTAATTTGAATTGAAACAAAAGCTTTTGTACCGGAACACATAACATATGGATCATTGTTTCAGATCAGCATCTATTATTAACATGGAACATAATACTCTCCCTCAATGTTGATATGAAAATTGATGTGATTTGTTTGTAATAATTGTGCTCAGAATCTTCAAAGATCTACTTTTACATCCCACTCATTTTGAGACATTTCACCTTGACCCGTTTGTCTTCTGGCCATGATTACATGCATCCTCTGCTACCTAGAAGCCATGTATATGCTGTTCAAAATATCACACATCTAAATGTACGCTTTAATTGGGTTTGGTGTAATACGAAAGGTGCATGTTATGTATAGTTTGTTCCGTCTTCTGAGCATAAATGTCTCACTTTCTTGTTTTTGCATTTGATATGTTGATCTAAAAAAGCTGTGTTTAAATATACTCCCCAGGTACCAAGGGTTCCTTGATGATTTCTTCTCACTTAGAAGCAGCACCGGCATATCGCCGTGCTCTCTCTCTTCTGTCAAACAATTCATGGGGTTCATGTACACCAGAATCTGCTCCAGTACAAAGCCATGATAAGGATATTTACACCACTCAGCCTATGATCAACTTAATACCAGGAGGCGTGCCCCTCTCTTGTTCCAATCTCTGGCAAAGTCAGCATTTGAATCCACCTATTCAGTCGATGGCCACAAACAGCAATTTTCAGGAATTCCAGCTTTTGGATATGCCTGACTTCTATTCCAACATATTAAACTGACATCTGTTTAGTAACTGATCTCATCTGTTCATGCCACACAGGTTCATAGAATGTGTTCACATTTGAATAGCTGACTCCCACTTCTCTTAACTTGGGTAAATTTGTCATCGATTCATCGGAAAATATGTTGTTTACAGGAATGCTCATTGAGCTGTACTTCCTGGTTCACCGAGGTTATTTATTGCTGCAACATCCTAGAAGTACATTAATCTTGAACGGAAATTCGAAGAGTTCTGGTGTTAATTTATCGAATGCAATTATTTAAATGATTTAGTACGAGTATCCGAATTCCGAGTATGTATCCATGATCGTGACTTTCTGTGAGCAATGCAACTTCCTGAGTTCTAAATTCAAGCAGCAGATTTGTTTGTGATGTATTTGTTGAGCATAATGAGTCCTATATAATCTGATTGGCACGACTAGAACGGAGTGATCAACCTGAAACGAAATAAAAGAGACAAACTTGACGGATATAGTATGTGAAATCTCTTTTACGGACTATATTATTAGACGTGGTCGAAATTAAGTCAAATATGCCTCGAGATAATTATTTGATATTTGATTAAATCTGAATTTTCAAGTGATGTGTTATATTAACAGGTCTCTACGCATAGACCTCGTATATAACCAGAGGTTTGTGTGTTCTATTATCAGGTACAACTTCCAAGTTCTCTTCTACTCACTCACCTCGTATATATAATCGGAATACTAAGTTTTATAAAAGTTCCTTATATTTTAAGAGTCCGGAGAGATCTCTAATTTTTAACACATATTATCTAATTTTTATATAAATAATATGTGATTTAGTTTTTATCAATATTGTCTAGTTTTTCATGTTATATCTTTTTGTTGTGCATTTGTTGAGCCGTATATTTTTTAGTATGTATTGTCTAGTTCTTACAATATATTATTTAATTTTATAACTATATTGTCTAGTTTTAAAAGTGGTCTTGTTTAGTTTTATTACCTGTATATAAATTTCATTCGGTGTACTCTATATTGTCTAGCTTTTACATTAAATTGTCTAGTTTTTATATTATATTGTCTAGTGTATAAAAGGAGTTCTCTAATTTTTACATGATATTAAATTTGTACTGTTTTTTACTTTTTACATTTTATTGTCTAATTTTTACTTGACTCATTTTTAATGAATCCGGGTCAAAAGATCTGCAAAAATCATCTAAAATTAAATTAAAAAAGATATAATTATTTAATTTTACTATTTTAAAGGAATTTTTAAACTCTCCAAAATGTTGGAGTCTCTCGTAGAATGGACTCTCAAAATGTACAAATTGCATCTCTTACTGGAATTCCCCATTGAGAGAAAAGGTGAGCCTAGTGAGTATTGGGCTGGGTCAAGTCCACTTAGGCCCATACATATGGTACCCTTGTTACAAAGAGATGTATTCCTCCATTTCCTCAAAGTTGGTACCATAAACCAACATATTTATAGAGTTATCTCATTTTGAATGGACACAAATTGAACTGAATCAATTGAAATTGAACTAAAATGAAATTAAAAATTTACAGATGAGTAGAATATAACCTAACACTTACCTCCTCATTTAATGGTATTCCATTGATTACACTCAAAATACCAAACTTGGAAGATACAAGCCTTAAATTACGTGTTTTTTAAAAAAATTGAATTTTCCTATTAAAATCGTATCTGAAATAATCGTTTAACATTTGCCACAACATTTAGTTGGTTAAATTTTAGCTGAGTGAAATGACCACTATAAAGTATAAACCGACAAACTTTACATTCCTATAGAATTCCTATTACAGTATCACTATTCACCTGATTAAAGTTTTTGTCGGTAAATGCCATGGTGTAAATAAATAACCTTTTGGAAACATAGACATGTGAAAGTGTAAACTTTTGTACCCTTCTTTTCGCACTATCATAAATCACCATTTATTAGAGTAAAGTCTTCTTTCCATAATTGACCCTCAGCGAGACTAGATGCAAACGGGCTAATACTTGTACTGAATGACTATTAAAGTCTTCTATGAAATGAGCTGCTCTATGGTTCGATCTAAATGACTATGAGGATGTTTGGCCAAAAATAAAAGTTTAAAAAATTGAGTTAATAACTACTCAATTCATCTCGTTAAAACTAAAATACTTTTTAATTTTTGATGTTCAATTAAAATGAAGCAATTTTCTATTTTAAAAATAAATTTTATAATATAATTCATTTTTAACCACATATTATTAAACATACATATACTTTTCTTAATCTAAAACTCATTATTATTTAACCACATATCATATATATATTTTTAAAATCGTATAAAATTAAATTATTTCATTATTTATTGGACGGATGGAGTTATAATTAATGTTCATGTTTTGACTATTAAAAGTTTATACTATATGTATATATGATATTTTCACTTTCCAGGTTTAGATTATTTGAACTTCTCCTATTATCTCTATGTCCAAATATTTGTATCTGAACTTCCAAATAAACTTGTAAGTCAAATCATGCTGATCTTGATCTTCATATAATTCCGATTAGAGTTGCTACTAATACGTACGGGCAAGTGGACAAACACACAAGCTCACTAAATGCTCTTTAATGAAAGTGCTCTAATCTTAAATTTCAAAGTATAATACTGCAATGCAATACAGGGTAAGGGGAAACATTCAATTTTTCTCGATTTTTTTTGCAGTTTAGTATTTTTATGTATAAAAAGGTAAGATTTCACTTCATTGCTCAACTTTCAACCCAGGCGCGTAAGATATATGCATACATGCATACGACCTTGTCCTCAATTTCACCCCTCTTAAGCTCCCAAGAAATTTCTCATTGGCAAAACCAAACAATCAATTAATTCACCTAATTCCAGTTCACAATCAATATTCTTCCTTTCATTAATTTACTCACCATATAATTCAATCCAATCCAATCCAAACAATTTCTTACTCTACCTGAACGTATAATTTGCTAAAGCTCCCATTTCCCAATATTGTAATCCGTCAGGTAAGGTACCTTTCTTTCTTATTGATTATTCCAACCCTTTTCTTGGTTTTTCATCGTCTCTTGTTAGCGATTGGTCTACCTAATTCCTTATTGTTCACCTATCCCAGTTTCTGTAGTATTTGATCTGAATTGTGGCTTCTGTTTCTATTTCTTGAACAGAGGATAGAATCAATGGCTGAAGCTTCTGCTGATCAAGGCACTAGCATCTGCACCCACTGGTAATTTTCTAGAAATATGATTTAATTACATTACGTGAATGTTTAGGTCACGTAATTTAAGTGAATATGTGTTATACATGATTGGTTGAGTATGGGATTGTATGGGATTGCTTTTCTTGTTGGATCTAATGTGCAATGGCTGGTGAGAATTGGGCTGTGGCTTGTGATGATGTAGGCGTTATGCTTGGATTGTTGGATTTTAGGGGAATTCTGACGTATGCTTGAATTTTGTAGCTTGAGATGTAGAGTCCTTGGTTCTTGGTGAATATGGTATATGACGATGATTTTCATTGATATGGTTGTGTAAGCTTTATTCACACTGGAAGTTAACTGAGATATGCATTTTACGCTTACTGCAGATGTTTGTGCTTCTTCCAATCATTGCAAGGAACTGAATGATTTACGGGCATAGCTGTGTTGACCTTTATGTTATTGCTAGCATATATCTGTTTTATGAGTGAGTGAGCTGTTCGAGTGTGTTTGTGTGTGACTCAATGTGTGAGATAGCAGTTTCATTGAGCTTGTACTGTTTTATTGATCTTTCAATATGCTGAAACATGACTCAATCTTTATTTTGTAATTACATTACATCTTCACCTTACTCG
>JAYMSP010005284.1:0-14014 GCA_036897095.1 Plantago elongata | reverse complement strand
GGATGCTATTATGGGCTTGGTCTTAAAATCATGAACATGCACGAACAAGTTCTGTACCTTTACATTATGGTACAAGAGAAAGTGAGAGACAGTACCTTCTAATTGTCGGTTTTGCTACTATATCTGGCTTTCGCTTATACCATTTTACATGGACCCGTTCCTTGAATTTTGCTTGTTTTATTGCTCATGATTGCTTGACATTTTTTGGCACTGATGCTAATTGTATTTCTGTCAGTTGAACTCGAGAAACAAAGTTACTGTGATCTTAAAGTTACAAATAAAACAGAGCATCATATTGCTTTCAAGGTACCCATGCATTTACCAGTACTCGGTCCTTACAATCCAATACCAGTTATATTTCTAACCAGTGCCATTTATATGCTGATAAATTTATGTGTTTATTGTGTTTTATGTGCATTAGGTCAAAACCACCTCTCCGAAGAAATACTTTGTGCGGCCAAACACTGGCGTTATACATCCTTGGGATTCTTCCATCATAAGAGGTGATATCCTTGAGTATTTCATACTTCAACTATATAATCTCTTGGCTATGCCAGACACTGCTTGAGGGTTTACAACTTATCTCTTCCAGACCTTTACGTTGGAAAATATTAGAATGTTTTATTTTCTTACTACGTAAATTGACATGTGGGGACTGTTTCCATTAACTCGTTGACTCCTTATATGTTGTATGTGCTGTATTTTATGTAATGATTTCTTGATAGCTATCTATTTCATAATCTCATTCCATTGGCCAAACTAAGCTCTCCCATGTAAATTTGTTCATAAGGTAATATTAATTTGACTTGTTTACACAGTGACCCTACAAGCTCAACGTGAGAGCCCCCAAGACATGCAATGTAGAGATAAGTTTCTTCTTCAAAGCACAGTTGTGGCTGCAAATACTGAAGTTGATGAGCTTCCACCAGACACAGTAAGAAACGAATTTATGTACTGGATTCATTAATTTGAACTGAGTTTCTTCATTTATCTTCAAAAAATAATGAATGATGCTGCTATCAGTTTACTAAAGAAGGTGGTAAACCACTGGAGGAGTGCAAGCTTAGGGTCATATACATCGCTCCTAATGCTGCTAATGGAAATGGTGGAAATGGCTTTGATCCAGTAAGTTTTATCTTATTCCTCATCGAGTTTGTTACATTACCAAATTCTATTTCGAAAACAGTAATTACTTTTCGGTTTTCTTTTTCTTCATCTGCAGATTCGCCGTACAATCAGCTTTGATGATGTAAGTGTTCCTTTTGACTTTCTGTTGTTAATTTAACAAAACCCACAAAATTTCTGTTTTCTTTGCGGATGAAGAACGTCATATGATTTTATCTGCTATCACAGTACAAGTATTACTATTACTATTAGGATACATATAAACGGCATTATGTTTGTATAAATTATTTAACATACATATTATGTTTGTGTTCTTCTACAAAATGTGCACATATATATTATGTTAATGATACATCCCACAAATGCACATATTGGTATGTGCGTTTTGTGGAACCCTGATCTTCGCCTTTCCCCTCCTTTAGATTTAAGAATTATGGTTGGAACCTGTAAGGATAAATAATTTTCCAGATCCAAACCCACTTGTCTGTGCTTGGTCTCTAGGAGGTGTGGCTCTTGAATCTTGATGCCCGGAGCACATTCTTGCTTTTACTTTAGTAATTGTACAAAAATGATATATCCTGGAGATCCCGTATCGAAAGTTATTAGGTCCTGTTAGTCTATGTACCACTTACTTTGTTCTTCAGTTCCAATCTTAGTAGACTGGTGAAGATAAACGCCCAATAGACTTTATAAGCTGGAAAACTTCAAATAAAAAATTGAGAAGGCAATTAAGCGGAGAAGTCTTAGTGGAGTAGAGATGGTCCAAAAAATACGATGAATTTGGACTACTGGGTAGAGCTGTGAAGGTTTAGTACATGTAAAACTATTATAATTATCATATATCCTTGGCATTAAGCATTTAGAAACACACATAAAATATTTGTTTTGATCCGTGATAAAAAAAATGTCCCTTCGGATTTACACAAGTCCTCAACTATTGGATATTTCATCTTATCAGTTGGGATCCTTAGATATGCTTCTGGACTTGCTTGATGGATATAGCTTATACTTGGTTTGTGCTTGCTTGCGTATGAATTTACTATGTCTATACTTGGTAGAGTTCTCACATGGTTGGTTAGCAGACCATTGGACACCCAAAGCCTAACTTGAACTTTCATTTGCCTCTTAGCCAATTTTTCAGGGGGTTATTTAATTGCTAGGGGACGGTTCTTACAATTTTTATATGTATGGTAATGCTGCCCATTAAAAATACGGAATGGAATATCACTATTGGTCAACCACCTGATGGAACTGCAGGTTTGATTAACACCTTAAACCTGTAGCCTATGGCCAAAACAACGTATCTTTAGTCCATGTCATGAAGAACAACCCAAATGAAGGACTACGTGGTGAACTACCAAGGAAAAACTGATTAAATTTATACTTCCAATTTGGAGCTCAAACTGTCCAGACTCCAGAGCCTGGGGCAAGGGTATCCGGGACTCCACTTTTTCGAATTGATTTCACTCCTATATCTCATTAATGCTAGTACACATGTCTTTCTTTTAGAATCAACTGAGACCTGAGGTTTGGTTCTAGTATGGTAATAGGAGCAGAAAGTAAAGATCATCAAAACTGCCAATAATTCTTTTCCCTATTGTATTTATTAGTAATACTAATACCTTGGTCAAGGATAGCCGTAAAGGTTCTAAAGAATTTTTATTTTTTATTAAAACAGCAAAGGGGTGACTCGAACCCCCGACCTATTAGTTGGAGGTGAAGCGTCTTAGCAACTGAGTTGCGCTTGTGTAAGGGCATTTTCATATGCATGCCTGTAGCTAATGATAGTTATATGCATTGCTGTTAATCCAAATCTTTGCAATACTTCCACTAGAGGGTAATTGTATGTCTGAACCGAGTATAGTAGTCAGACATAGATGCAGTTTTCTGATTCCATTTCCATTTGATGGTGTAAGTTTGTAAGAGATTCTGAACTTGTAATTTGCACCGGTATCAGATTTCCCCTCATCAATGGGTCAATGACTTCACGGTGTATGTTTGTGAAGAGAATCTGAATTTGTTAGTTGCACCAGGTTTTTCCTTTCAATGACTTTCCAGTTTGCTCTCATTCTTATACCTGTTTAGCTATAGTTGCAAATGCCCACTACAACTAGTGATAGTATGCTTCATTGAGACCTTCTGTGCCTGGAAGCTCTTGAACCTGTATTACCAAATTATCTGTACCATATTGTAGCCTTTAATCTTATCCACATTCTTTCTTTATTTTCATGAACTACAGTTACAAGGGATGTCACCACCCAGACCAGAACTAACATTTGGCTGCAGCTACTAACATTATAGCATCATGCCTTGTGCATATTCTTTGATGATTTAACCAACGTATTGGTTCAGAAAAAATGCAGCATCTTTAAACCTGCATATTTCCTGATATTCATGTCTGAACCCAATATGTGCAGAATCAAGCGGTGGAGCGCCTTAAGGCTGATAGAGATGCAGCTGTCAGACAGACACAGCAGTTACAACAAGACTTGGTTAGTGCCCTTCAGCTCTCTTTCTGCTATTTTTATCTGATAGAGGCTTAGAGCCATAGAGGTGTCCCAAGCTGCACAGTATGTGAAGTACAGTACATTATTACTGTGATCATCACGTTTCTTGTTCTTTGAATGATATTCATGAACTTATTCAGACACTGAACTTCTGATTAAATAAAAGACCAATTCTAATCATGAACCCGTACTATTACAGAAATTTTCGTGCAGCTTTTAGACACAGAACAATGCACAACAATGTTATGTCTTCCATTGATCTAACATAGATTCTTTAGTTTGTTACCTAACATGGAAACAACTCCTTTCGTTTCTTTTCTTGCAAGAGACTAGTTGTAAACACATTAGGTGTTTCATATCTCACTTGTTACTGTAGGAAATACTTAAAAAACGAAGAAGCCGTAAAAGCATGGGTGGATTCTCCATCCGATTTGCACTGATCGTGGGACTCATTGGAATCGTTACTGGCATTATATTGAACTTACTGCTCTCTTCACCTTCTGGAGAATAATCTGGTTCTCCAAGTGCTGCTGCTGTTCATTTGGTTCAAAGGGCATAGAATTTCTGACGAAGAGAGGAGCTTGTAACTTCTTTTTTTTTTCTTTCCGTCTTTTTTTTTCCCCCCTTAAAATTTGCTGTTCGGGCAATTGTTCATTGATTAGTTGGTTCATTAAAAATCTACTAGTTTTATGCTTTATCATTTGACGTGTATAGAGTCTGGAGACAAAGAAGGCACGTTTTGTTCCAGTGAAGTGTTGAGTTGTTAGTGAACATGAAATCCTTTACATCGTTATGCCATATCTGAAAATGATTTAAAAAGAACGATTTTGACATCTAAAGAAAAGTCAAACCAGACCTGATTGCTTCCTCAACTAAATCTGTTCTTTTCTGCGATCAACAAAACTAACAATACAATCACGTCAAATTTTCGGTCTGTCTCTACTAGCTCGTCTTTGGGATAAAATGTGCAATCAGACAAAGTTTACTTGGTCAGCTAAACGGAATTGATAATGTAATCTATTAATAATGTTAGAGAATGCACATAAATTGGACAATTCATTGACAACAACTCCAAAACTAGACGTGTTTCTTTAAAACAAAAATTGAACATTTGACCCACTTCCTTGCCTTGTGCACGTAAGTTGAGCATAAGGGTGGTTTATGGCTGTTTGTTTGTATATGCCAGATCAATCAAGCCGGAGAACTCTCTTCAGAGTTTGAAAACTTATGAAAATTCTACACAAAATAAATTAGTCGTACAATTATAATATACAATAAATATACAAAAATCTATAATTTATATATAATGTTATCCAATTAATATATAATATGTTAGGGTTCTTACAAAAACTTAAACTTTTACTAACTCTTGTAGTCGGTGTATCACCTCAGAAGGCACAGCTGTAATTATGTTAGCACAAAAAGAATCATTGCTTTATATGATTGGGCATTACACCTCAAGGTTCTTCATTTCATGGCAACAAACATTTAGGAACCTATATGTGTATTTCATTAATGTCATCTTAAGTCTTGCTAAATATTTATATGCAGTGAAAATAGTATGTAGTTATATTGTTGAGACTGAAAATGATATTACTATATAAAATTTATTTTTAGATAAAAATTATTTTAAAGCGTTTATACACAAATTGAAACCGTAAAATTTTATAATTATAAATAATTATTTTATAGAGTATTTTTATAAAGAGTTACTCAAATTCAGTTACTTTATAATCACAACACTAATAATTTAAATTATAAACTTCAATTAAGTTATTATTTGTTTAGTAAACTTAATTTACAATTCAATTTGGATTTCAATTAAAGGTTAATGGTTTGTTATATTATTTTATAATTGTATTCAAGACGGATCTGAAATTAAAAGTTCGAGTCGAAATTATATATATTGAATATTCTTAAATTATTAAAAATATAATTTTTGAATATTCTTTTTCTAAAAATTGATGAGGCAAATCGTGTGTTAATAAACTGTTGCAACTCGAATGGTATTTACTTAAATTAAAATTTGAGTTCGTACAATGTGTTGAACACCAGGTACTTCTAATCTCTTAGGCTAAAATTATCGGTAATGTGGTTGGGTGTTTTTGGTGGGTGGTCCCACCACAAATTGAAAAAGAATAATTGAAGATAGGCGCCCAAGTTTGGGCGCCCATCAAGCAACCAGCAACCTGCTGCAAATTGGATAGTGAGTGGGTAACTGTCCCCTCACTATTGGATTTTTTTTTTCTTTTATCTTATTTTAACAACTTATTGTAGTATATTATAAATAATATTATATTAAATTTATTACAAAAATTATATATATAAAATTTGTTATTTTCATGTTATTATTTTGAAATTACATTTGAGGGGTTATAATTTCTTTTTATATATACTTTAATTACATTTATTTAATTTTAACTTTTCAATTTAAGTTTGAGTTTTTAAAATTTTGATTAATATATTTATTTATGAATTATTTATATTTTATGATAATAATAATAAAAGAATAATCATATTAACTGAATTAATTAAAATAGTTGAGGTTATTGATAAATTACGTGTTGTTGATTTGTTGTTATAGTTGGATTGACGGTGAGGTTGAATATATAAATGAGAGAGAAATTAATTATTTATTTAAATGGATTGGTTGGGTGTTATTGGCCTTAGACCTGCCCCTAATTATATTCCCTGGTCAATGATCTAAGAAAAGAATAATAAGCAGTTCAAAAATCTTGGAGCCAAAACAGGCCGCACAAAATCTCGCCACTGGCGGGAAAATCAGCTAACTACAAATCCCAATTTCACTTTCTAAAAATTTCCACACTCTTCTCCTGTCACTGTTCATTTCCTTTCCCGCCTCACTCTCTCTCTCACACACACACTACCTGCACAGCCGTCAAACAAAGCCCCATTCCTCTCCCCCTGTCCGTACACCACCACACATGTATCCGCTCCTCTGACACCGTAAGCTTCCAGATCTGCTCTTCCATGGACTCTCGCTCATCGTCGTCGGATTCTCAGCTCAGCCTTCGAATCAACCCCGTCGAGCTCTCCATCGCCGTCGCTTCCGCCTCGGAGAAGGCCTGGCACTTGCTCGCGCTTCTGCTCAGGCATGGATATCCGGCAGATCCGGCTGAGCTAGCGTCCAAGTGCTCGCTATTTGATTCCGATCCCGATTTGGTACGATTCCTTTGCTCAATCCCTAATTCTCCGATCCGATTAGCTCAAGATTGCGTCACCTTCTCGAAAACGGCATTGGCGGCTGTGGCAAAGTTTGCCGGGTTTGATTTAGTTGTGACGGTATCGGATTCGACGCCGAGGTCGCTGGAAAATGTTAGGTCAGGTGGTGTTAGTGTCAGTAGGACTTATAGTAGGAGAAGGAAGCGATCTGCGTCTGGGATGGAGGTAGTCTCCGCGAAGAAGAGATGTCATATCCGTGAATTTGATGGTATTGGAGTCTCTCTTATGCTCGATGAATTTCTTTTATGTGGTTTTGTTTTCTGATTTTGAAGTTTAACCAATGACAGATGAGAAGAAACCGGATGCTATCGGATCAACGTCGAGTGCTGGCATTCAGAACTTATATGCCGGGGTAATTCCGAGCTCCTGCGCGCTTATATGTATTGTTTGTAGGCAATTGAAGTAGCTAATTGTCTGAATTCAGCTATGGTTAATTACTTATCATCACAATTTTGCACATGTTCTCTCTCCGTATGCGATATTTGTACAGTTTGATGCATCCCATTTAATATTAAGGCTGTTAGTGGTATTTGCATTTGATGTCTAGGGTGAGTATGTTGCAACACCAACTAGAGAGTTAGGGCAACTGGTCTGTGTTCGTAAAACACCTAAAGCCAATATATCATGGAATTACAAACTCTACCTCACTGAAGAGAAAATTTTTGGGCATCTGTCATTTTCTTGAAGAAACACACTACTATATCATATATTTTTTAATTTTACAGACTCCACTTCACGTATGGCACACGGTGTAGCATTTGTTATTTCTTGCACAAATATACTATATCACTTGGATTTTCTGTTCTGGTTATCCAACTTTTGCGTGGCTCAACCGCTGTCAAGCAATATGTATGATAGTTAGAACTTCAATGTGGATTGACATTAAACCTGGGCTGTTAATTGCTTAATTAACTTGCTGCAACTATTTCTGCCTCACATCATTTGTCTCCAAATTACATAAGATCTTAAACAGTTTAATATATGAGCTATCCCAACACTTTCAACTATAGAATATAGATCATACCTGGCTGCAGATTATAATTCTATCTGAATATATTCTTTATTGCATGCCCATATCAACTCTAAAGCATTTTTATTGCCTTAGATATCATCACCGGCGTGTGGATCTGTTCTGCAAGTCAGCATTGGTCATGATATCAATAATGTTGCTTGATCCATGTTGTGTATCTTTTGTTGGTTGAGACTAGTGGTCATGTGAAAGTGTGCTCAGGGTTATTTGCTTGCTTGTTTACTTTTATATACAACAGTGCACTCTTGCCTTCCCTAAGATGTGTTTCACAGTGGGCACATGATATGCTTCGCAGTGAAGCTGTAACTTCAATACATTTCTTCTTTTTTGCATGTTGTTAACTATTGTCCTTAATACTGCTGAACTGTGCATTTGATTATGTGTCCGATCGCCCTTTTCAGATGTTGGCCGGGTATCTGAGTGGACGATACAAAGCAAATGCTAGTTATTCACCATCCTTGGAAATTGATTATCGAAAATTAGAGAGAGCTATATTTTCATCTTCTATGTCAACAAGTCCCACTTTGCAACTACAAGATCATAACGAGATTGTTGATTATAGACATAATCCGATGGAAGATAATCTCTTGAGATGTTTACATGAAGCAAGATGGCAGTTTGACCCTCGTTCGCATGATATACCTCCGTATCTTCTTAAATCTATACCAGTAGAGAAACTTACTGAATTTGCCTTTTGTACTGAGCTATCAATTCTACATTGTACAAGTAATTCAGGTGTGAACACAGATGACAAGGTGGATTTTGTGAATTTCGTCCCTGGTATAAATCATGGGACCTCATCATGGTTAGGTGCAGATCAGAATGTCACACTTCAACCAACAAATGGGACCATTGGACAAGTCTGTAGGTCATTATCTGGTGATATGAATGAGAAATGTGATGAGGTATCGCTACATGAGTCTAACAGATGGGATATGGAAGATCTGCCAATGGGTGGATCTGTTGCAGATAAATATCACGTTGACAAGGCTGTAAAGTTTTCTTCTATGGACAAGTATGCGGAGAAAACTAAACCAGAAATTGATCAGCAGGGGGAAGGAGGATTTCTTAAATACCAGGTCCAATCCTCCTTAGTCAAAGTTGATACAAAGAATTCGACACTTAATGAAAAGAAGTACCAGGCTTTGAAGAACTGCATGGGTTTTGATCCACAAGCAGAACTAGAAAAAAATAAGACAACCCAGGAAACTGATCTAGTCAAGCACAGAACAAAACATAAGTATGAGCAGGACATAAATGCTAGAGGAAAGAAGGAAGTAACCATGGAGAATGGGAAAAGGACACCCTCTGCCTCTGTCAAAGTAAGTTTGCATCTCAGATTTAATGAACATATAATATATTACTGACTCAATTTAATATAATCATTCCACATTTTTTCTTGTAGAATGACACTGAAAACAAATCTCTTCCAGACTTTGAATCTTTTCTGGTAGAAAAAGAAGAGGGTTCAGGTATGTTGTTTATTCCGGTAAAGACATAGACAAGTAAGTAGATACTTGTTACCAGGTGTTGTTATCTGACATTTGAAATTTTTTATTTTCTGCAGGAGGTTATGGCACCGTTTACAGGGCGAAAAGAAAATCTGATGGGATTATATTTGCGATCAAATGTAGAGAACTTATTACCTTACTGCGTCTGTGTACTGTATTCAATAGTTTAATTATTGTGGGTAGTTTTTTTTCTATAACAACACATGGTGAAGATAATTTACATTAACTTCTACCCATGTGATGCTTGAAAAGCTTCTAATTCTCTTTATGGTTTCCAGGCCCTCATGCCAAAGCTAACAGAATTCATGTGCACAATGAGATGAAAATGCTGCAACGCCTGGGGTAATGACACTTTTAGAGAATAATCAATGTTTTAGTGCATATTTCTTATGCCTTTTTATAATCCTAATAGCGGCTCCTGGATTTTTTACTATTCTGCTTAATTTAGGGGTAAAAACTACGTCATTAAATATGAAGGTTCATTCAAGAGTGGAGATTCTGACTGCCTTGTTTTGGAGCATGTCAAGCATGATAGACCTGAGGTAAAATAACAATCGTGTCCTATATTTTGGAAGAGCCATTAACAATTATTTACTTGTAGTGCTCTTCTTAAATTAATTGTAACTTGCAGGTTTTAAAGCGAGAAATTAACATTATCCAACTTCAGTGGTATGGTTATTGTATATTCAGAGCCCTTGCCGGTCTACACAAGCTGGTGAGAATATGTGGTCTCATGTGAGTCACTAGGTGCATAGGTCTTTATTACACAATGAAAGGAACTCACTATTGTTCTTGCATTTATAGGGCATTGTTCACAGAGATGTTAAACCTGGGAACTTTCTTTTCTCCTGCACAGTTAAAAGAGGCTTCCTGATTGATTTTAACCTTGCATTGGTGAGCAAGAACTTATGAACTTATATATTTTTTAGCTTCTTATCCATGTAAACTTTTAATTTGGATGTATCTAATATGTTTATTCCAATGGTCTCGTTTATATTTGAACAGGATTTGCACAAAAAGCAAGGGTCTTGTGGTGAGTCCTCTATTTAATGATCCTGTGTTTGGTAGACATTCTTTGTTCCATTTGCCAAGAGATAGTAATGACATGCATAAAGATAAAAAAAAAAATTCAAGTCTCACTTCCCAAGTAGCAGCTTTCAGACATTTGGAGATGCATGAATTCCACAATTCTGCAACAATTTCTTACTAACTCAGATACAATAGTTTCATCTACAGATAATCCCGGGGCAGGGTATGATCAGAAAATTAGAGACCCTTCTTTTTCCCAAACCAAATCTACTCCCCCTGCTAAAGAACGGAAATTAGCGAAATCCAGAATTTCAGAAGCAATAGACCACAATACAGGAAGAGGCTCCAAGTCTCTTTTTCCTCCTGGAATACTGAAAAAGGTCAACCAAGCAAAATTGCATACTGAGAGTGGAAACAAGAATATCAACAAAAGCCAAGGTGCTGATGTGTCTGGGATAACGTCTGCCAAGGACGCTACAAGCACCAGAACACCATCAGCCGAAAGATTGAGGCAGCCAATGCCAAATACTACACGGCGAGAGTTGAGAAACTGGGCACATGAGGCTCTACAGGGTGGCCGAAGTCATGAAAATGTTAACATTCCCACATCTAAGCGAAAACGAGTTGCTGCACCTCTTCAAACCACAGACAGGAAATACATCTGTCCAACCCCAATGCCACTGCATGCTAGTGGAGTGGCTATTCATGGTGCTGGATTACTAAAAGGTAAAGTTTCCTTGTTTCCCTTCTTATTTGGGAAGTTGAATCTGTGGTTTGATTGCATATGCTCTCCTTTAAGCATTGGGTGGATATTGATTGATCAATCAGCTGACATGAAGTCTGCTGTTTCATTTTGTAGGTAACGGAAAGCACCGGCGTGAAGGCCCATGTGTGGGCACCAAAGGCTTTAGGGCTCCGGAGGTAAAAAAAAAACATACTACTGTTTGGTATAGAGTCAAAAAATTGAGTTAAGGAATTTTTTTAGCTGATGAATAGTAACTGATTTAAAAGTAAGTTAGAGAAATTGGTGTTTGGGATAGAGTTAAAATTTTATGGGATTATAGGGTTGTTATATAGAGTGTGTAAGAAAGAAGTGATGAGTGTAAGAATGAAGTGATGGATTTGAATTTTTTAAGGTTATTTGATTTGGTTTTAATGTTGTTTGATTTGTTTAATGTTGTTAGTATAACTGAAAAGGTGAAGTGAGAAATCGAAAGAGAAGTATAATTGTCAATGTGGGGAAATTTTGAGTTACATTTTTTGTTCGAAAATTTCAAACTTCATGCCAAAGCCCCAATTCTCTCTGGAGTTATGTTCATGTGAAATGTGACTTGAATTGCTGCATAATTCTTCTTACGTTTACATCTGCTAGAGTTTTGTGACATCTGTGGACTGTATTTTAGTTTACTTTCTGATACCATATCATGCAAGCACTAGTATAAAAACTATGTTGCTTGATTTAACCACCTAGCAAGTTTAGCATTTGGAAGCTTCAACACTTGGAAGTAATTGGAAAATGCTGAATTGAAAGAGTTGGAGTAGAAGTCTGGACAAAAATTCACTGGTATTACAGTAAAAAGATATCTTGAATGTACGATCTATTAGATCTGATTGAAGATTCTTTGTGCAGGTACTATTCAAATCTGTGCACCAAGGTCCAAAGATTGATGTCTGGTCTGCTGGAGTGACATTACTCTACCTTATGATAGGACGAACCCCATTTACTGGCGAACCTGAACAGTAAGATCAACAAAGTAGTAGAATAATTAAACTGCATTCGTCTAACTAAAAATGTATCTACAAGTTACAACTTCATTCGTATGCAGGAACATAAAGGAGATTGCAAATTTGAGGGGCAGCGAGGATCTATGGGAAGTTGCTAAGCTTCACAATCAAGAAACACAATTCCCACGGGTATTAACTGTAACCATGTCATATCACACCATATTTGGCATCAAAAGGTTATAAATATAGCATCATATGCAAGTTTATGCCAAATCCCCCTGCATTTTTTTGATTGCAAAGATTACTGATGTCTCCTGTTATTCTGTGCCAAAACCCATTTCTTTCCACTTTCAGAAAGGTTTTATTGCACCTGAACTTTAAATTTGCATGGATCGTGTTTCTTTGAAATTACAAAATGACAGGAGATTCAGTGCATGTTGCATTTATCTCCTTCCATGTCTCAATTTTGCACTGGACTTGATCTGACAACAACACCTTTAAACAGGAACTATTCGATGTAAAACACTTGTCACCTATAAATCTTCTAGATTGGTGTGCACAAAATACAAGAAGACCAGATTTCCTTAAAGTCATACCTAGATCATTGTTTGATCTTGTGGACAAGTGCTTGACAGTAAATCCACGAACAAGAATCAGCGCGGAAGAAGCTCTTAGGCATGAGTTCTTTGCTCCATGCCATGATATCCTGAGAAAGCAAAGGCTTCAGAGACAGGCACCCACTTCCGACTCTGGAGATAAGCTTCTCCTGCGTGTAGAGTCTCAGTCATGTGAAGTAAATTAGTTTTCATGTCATTTTTCTGTAGTCTGTCATAATCTGGTGATAGTGTAAAGTTACGCAATTCTTTCATAGCATGTATCTCATTTCTGTACAAAGCTCACTTGTTGTAGACGCCCCGTCGATATGTAGTCTAGTGACCAATTTGTATGTGACATTCTTTTCAACTGGAAAATAATTTGCTTACATAACGAGCGGTGGTTCTTGTAGTTGGATTTGGATTTTTTAAATGGTAAAGGTGATTCGATTCAACTACCAAGACCTTAGCAATTCAATCCTTTTTGTTTGCATTTGGTTAGACTCTCTACGAAGCCGTGCTCGATGATGACATGCTATGTTCCTGTGGCCAGACTTTTAAACTTGCCTTGCCAAGTCAATATATAGTCGAACACTCTCTTATAGTTGAATTCATTTATTTTTACTAGAAAATTGACACGCGGTATTTACATGCAAACTTTCAACTTATTAATAATATTGAAAAAGTATTAAATAAATAATAATTTTATATTATAATAAAAGTATTAATTGTAGTACAATTTTTAATAAGATTAAACCTTATACAATATTGTAAGGAAATAAATAGTTATTATGAGGAGTAAAATAGAAAATTAAAAGTTGAACCGCTAACTACTCTGATCCTCTTCCTTTTTATAATAGTAATGGATTTTTTTTAAATGGTAACGTTGACTCGAAGTCTCGAACCTCCAACTAGTCCTGTCAATGGATTCAAACCGCACCAACCCATACAAAATTCAATCCAAACCACAAGGTAGCTAGCTAACCGGTCTGGTTTCGGTTGTAGAGACCGCAACCGGTCAGAAACCACAACCGGTTAGAAACCACACCAACCAAGCCGGATCCAATCCGGTTTGACCTAAAAAGAAATAGTCAATCTCATCCCCAAATTCACCAAATCTTCATCATCGATTTCATCCCCAAATTCACCAAATTTTCATCATTGATCTCATCCTCAAATTCAAAAAGCATCTAATTGAGCTTTACAAAAGCACAAACACGCATCCCCAAATAAGAAATCGTCTAGAAGAAT
>JAYMSP010005283.1:0-14014 GCA_036897095.1 Plantago elongata | reverse complement strand
GCGCCCAGCCCCCCTCCCCCCTGCCCCCCCCCCCTCCCAGAGACCTCCTAACCCACGGCTATGTTGGACCAAGCAGAGGGTAAATGATGGTAACCACTCACCACTAGTGTCATTTGTGACTTCCTCAGTACTGTTTTTAGTTTGCACTATTCGTACTAAGTTGTCTTACAATTTTATGTACTGTGTGTGTTGCAAGTTATGTATGTGTTAGTAGTGTGTCTTTTCCTATGTCCTGTAATAATTTTTTGGTCAATGCAATATGTGAAGTTCTCAATTAAATATGAAGGGGTGAATTATGAATGAACCGCATTTCAATCGGCTAAAAAAAACGCATTACGTTACAAATTTGTCGATGGGTGATCAATCCAATAGTAAAAAATAGGAATGGCATAACGTCAGAACACCATGCCCATAAATCCGGAAGACGACCAGCATAGAAAATTCATTGTAGACTACGGGCAATTTATAAATACGTAAGACGAAATGAAGAACACAACAAAATGTAATAAAATTACACATACATATTATACGTAATTAGGTATTGCATTGTTTCTGTGCTTCACTCCATCATTACTGTTCTGGCGTGCCCAATGTTGCTATCATCACCATCCTCATCGAGACGAACTGCATCGCCAATATACAATCTGTTATCTTCCACAAATTCTTTCCAACCTTTAGTTATCTTCGCTTGCCTTTCGAATTTGTGGAGATTTAAGTCATACTTTTGTTGTTTCACCCAACGAGCTTGACCTTAATGGAAGAATACGTCTTGCAAGTATGTGAAAATTCCATTGGGACCCCCTGCAGTGTATGGGAGAGTCAATTAACTTGAAAAATGATAATAATAAATTACAAATGTTGTTAAGAATTTATCATTTACGATTAGATGGCAGAAGGAAACATGGGATTCGCAAATGGAAGCAGAATAGCTTAGTTGTCTCGGGGAGGTTTTTTAGCAATAACCAAGGTACAATGGTTACATGATAGTCAATAATGAAGACATAATACATTCACAATTTTTTGTACACTACATAGTTCGAGTAGACTTTTGTTAACAAGTACAATGGTTACATGTTTCTTACCTTTCGAAGCAAGTGTGACAATTCTACTCGATCCCTGCACGGGCATGAGATCGTTGATCCATGTTTCATCAGGAACTAGTAAAGCAGTGTTAGTGGAACCATTATCCATCGTTGTCCTCTGAGTTGACCTCTCTAACACCTGTACCTCGTCTTTCATGTCACGGATGATGACCTTGAATGTCTCGTAACCTAGGTACTTGAAGTGTAGTTTATAACCCACGTTGATGTTGAAAATCTTTAGGAATTCGGACCAGCCACTGTCAAACCATAACCGATTGTACGGCCTACATATGCCGATGACAACAGTTTTGCAGTTCAACACGAGTAACTCGATGGAATCGGTAAATGCACAACCGTAGTTGTGGTCAAACGTGACAGGGATAACCTTGTAAGAATTTTAAAGAAGTCAGGTTCTACACATAAGAGCATGTGAACTTGACAACACCCAAAAACATTTGTATGTACTTAATATTATATGAAATAGAAAATACTCACTACCATTTCCATGTTTCCATCGTGGATTACTTTGTCGAACTCGGTGACGTTGATGCCAATTGAACCGTTCTTTTTTTTTTTTTGTTGAACCGAAATTTAGAAAGGTAAGGGTAGTGTGTTGTTGTATTATCAGTTTGGGGGGAGATGTTTGGGGGAAGGAGGTAAATATAATTACTGCACATATAAGGATCTCCTTATAGAACCAAAACAAAGTGAATAATCTAAGAATATAAAATGCACCCAAGTGTCACGTATTTCTGAAAATAAATAATCCGCTAAAGTTCCTTTGCAGTCTTGCTAAATGAAGCTAGAAGATTTACGCACGTCCACGAAAGTAAGAGTACTTCGTATTGAACGAAGTTTTCTATCGTTGTGAGGGGACAATACGTTCTTCATACATGAAACGAGTACGCGATTACAATGAACAAGCAATCGGATACTACCGGTATTACAAGGTATCTTTTTCGGATGTTTAAAAAAACAAAATGTACACAAATGGTACTATCTAATATTGCTATTGTATCAGTATGTGAGTAACACCCCTTCCTTTATCGTAAAGCAAAATGAAGAATCTAATGAGCGTTGATTGAGGCTATATAAGAAGAACCAAGTTCTAGCAAAAAAAAATTCACATACAAACGTACCTACCTAGTAGTGCGGCTGGGTAATTTACAAGAACTTAGTGTAAGGTTTCTCACATTTAAAAAAAATGGATCCCAGCTATGATGAGCAGGAGAGTGTGTTTTACCAGTCAGACTCACACTGGAACAACGTTGTGGTTAACACGTTGGTGAAGTCTTTGTGCGAATTAATTCAAACTAACTACACCGGGGAGAGTATGCTTGACTTCTTCAAGCGGTCGTTTACACGTTCGTGTGTAAGGCACTTAACAATTCGTAAGGTAAGTATCATTTGTACACGGTTGATGAGTGTAAGGAGAATAACGAACGCATCTTCGATCGATATCGTTGTTTGGCTATCTACTCACGTCGGGTTGTGTTTCGTGGGATGTAGCTAATAACACAATAGTGATGGATGATCCATCAACGTTCACTTCAATTGGAATTGTAATTTATCTTGTTTGCTACTATTTTTATTTTTTAGAAATTGCACAATTTATGTGGATATGACGTAGTGATCGTGCGAGTACGTTTATGGCAAAATTTGTATGCATGAACGTAAAAATTTTTGATAAAATGGTGTGTACTTGCGAAACCTATTGATAATTTCTTTGTTTATTTGATTCGTACTTTGAAATTTGCATTGTTTGTTTACCATAGGACAATCAAATAACGCAAGCATACATTAGTCGTGGGGAACCAAATTGGTCTCAACTTGAACTCCTGTTTGGACCGTACGAGGAGTACGTAGACCGGCTGAAACGCGGTTCAAATTTTTTGTGTTTGAAGAATCAGTTTCAAATGTCCATCGGGGATAAAAGGGGAATCATGTGGAGCTTGCGTCGTGTTTGACATTTCTAATATTCAGTTTAACGTAAGGATGATGGTCTCAATAGTGTTTTTATCGACGTGTGTATTATCTCATGTTCTATTGTAGTGCCATTGTATTGTACATTCCGTTATGCAGTTTGGAACTGTATCCTATGCACTAGCCCATTGTTGTTGAGTGAATGCTTAAATAAAATTGTTACCTGAAAAGGCTGCTACTTTAAGATGACGTGAAGGGCCAATAGTATGCATTACAAAAGGGGGAGAGCACTGATGTGAGAACATCAGTGATGGAAAATTGCTTTGTGACATTTTATTTTCTCCACCCCATTTAAAAATTATTCCAATAACCCCATTTTGCAGTTTATTTGAAATGTATTCAATTTTCGATAATTGTTACTAGTGGGATTCCCCAAGCCCTATAGGGAAATGATAATAACTTCTCTTCAATTGAGAAGTAGCATTTAATTAAATGGCATTCGAACGTATTTGAGTTCCCAAACATACTATGAACATGCTAGCATTTGCATTATTCAAAGGGAAGTTTTGATTAGTTCCTAAACGTGCCCTAACAATGCCATAGATGGGATGGAATTTCAATGACCTTTAATCCCATTGATTTGCATAGGTTGTAGCCACTTAGTAACAGACTTTTGGTGGGAAAATGAGCAAGTGTTATTTAATTTATCCTAATTCGTACTACCTAGAATGCACATAATTATAATTGCATGTTTAATAGTTTACGAATCTATTGTACAACACATTGCAATTCTCTCATTGATGCAGTGTACGAAATCCTTTGAAATGTTCCCTATTGTTTTATTGGAACTTTATAAAATCGTGAGAACCTATGGATGTCTGATTGCGTGGGCCTGAACATATAGCATGAAATGGCGTTGTCACACTATTCCATTAAACAACATCAGGACAATGTTCAAAATACAAACTAAGGAAACAAAAGTACATGCAAATTAAATTCTAAAAGGAAACAACATTTGTAGAGTACGGTTGATGGTAAAACATAATTCCAGGACAATTACACAGACAAATTACTTCAGGCGAACAACTTTGAACTGCCAGACAAGGTTATTGTTGACATCCTCCTCCAGGCTGACAACATCTCCAATTTGAGCTTGTGAACAACTGCAAAATCCTCCCACCCGTTGAGATCCGGAAAGTATTTTGCACTTGTGCACAACCAATGGGTATGAGTTGTAATTGTAATGCTATATTTAATGTTCAATAATAATTAAAAAAAAATTTTTTTAAAAAATGGGTATGAGTTGTTGTGGTCACAAATCATGTTCACTTGAATGTGTTCATTAACTTCACACAGATGAGCAGAGTCCATTGAAATGTTCTACCACCAATTATCGTAATACATTAGTAGGGAAAAAAATTGATGAACTAATTAGAACTAAATAACGCAATGGAGGCATGCATTAACAATTACTATGAGAAACCGGCCAGAGATGTGAGACCTGCAGATCGATCCTACGTGGACAGGGGCGCCAATATAGTTCAGTGATGTTGCCTTCCTCCATGTGAGGAGAGGCTTTTCCTTGAATGCCTCCTAGTCAAACGGCTCCTGCACAGGATCATTCCCTTGCCCTTTGACTTGCCTGTGCAAGTTGAACAATCAAAATGAGATGGCATATGCAAACAAATGCACTAAACATGTAAGATAAATAAATTACTTACTGCTGCTACGCAACTTCAGACCCTCCCGACGGTTGGATTGGCCAGTGACTGTAGTGGGAGTGCTACTACTCCTAGGCAGGTAAATCAGGTTGACAAGCATGTTTCCCCTTTTCGGTGGATTAGATGGGGAAGGTTCTCTATCGTAGTACTCATCCGGAGGAAATTCCACATCTTGAATCTCTACTTCAAAAGTACAATTACCAACGTAACGGAATGTCAACATGTCTCCTTTCTCAATGTCATGGTACTCTTGGAAATCATTCCACCCCTGATCGAAGTAGGACCTGCCATCCACCCGTGTCACTAACTCTGATAGGTTCCCCACTACCATGGATAAATAGCCTCACCTTGTTCTCTAGCAAGTTATCCCACTTGTTAGTGAACTTCAGGGGAATAACCTACAGAATTGTGTGTCACATGTTGTCAATTTCTAGTGGTTTATACTTATTGTAATGATCCTGCAATGGTTCCCGTAAAGAATCACAAAATGAAGACATAAACAAACAGTACTTACCTCAAACTCCAGAATGTTAGCCCGGATGTACTTCTCGAACGTCATACTGTTGTAGTCCATGGTTGTTTCGTTGCTCGGATGATTTGGATAGATGATTGGGAGAGGAGAATGTGGAGAGTAGTTAAGGGGTGTGCTAGTATATAAAGACAGGCGCAATAATGAGTAGTTATTCTTGGGGCAGTCTAAGAGTCACAATTATTTTATTACAACCTTCCAAATCATACTACTGCACTGGAAGAGAAATGCTAATTGGCAAATGAAGTGTACTTATCTTATTAAAAGTGGTAACGGAAGTTGTCTTGATAATCAGTCCATATGTTGCTATATAAAATGGTGTCACGTAGTACTAAGTAAATTGTATGACCAAGTTCGACGTCTCAAGACAACATAATTGACGAAAAAAGATATATTCTTACTCATTCAAAATGTTTTTGAAATATTCGTACAAATGTTCCATTCGGATGGTTGATACGGAAAATAACCAAATAAACTTAATTCAAATAAAAAAGACATTATTAGCCTACTCCGTACATGAACCGTCCCACTACAAATTCAAGGACCAAAAAAGGCCCGAAGTTGAAAGTCAACACATTGGAGGAGCCCTTGGCCGATTGAGCTGAACGAGTCACTGTAGATGTCGGACAAGAAGCTCGCCAATCCTAACACATTAGGTGCACTAAGTTCACTAGGTACCCTAGAGGGCTCATCCAGCATCAAAGTAGGACGGACATTGGGAACACGAGTATGAACAACCTGCACCACTTGAATGACACCAATTCTACCAGCGCCATTACGTAGAGGAACATTCCTTGGTGGGCGTCGAAGACGTGGAGGAGTCTCAGCCTCTAAAGAGCTTATGTTGATTACGTTAGGAAGGCCAACGTAGTCAGCTCCCGTACCAGGCCCAAATATCTTGCAAATGTCCTCCCAATTCGCCTCCCCTGCGTAGCGATACGCACGACCGTAGGGAACATTTTGTCACATTGAGACATGTCATGACAAGTATAGCATGTCCAATTGTAGTAGAACACAAAAAACACAAGTAAGTGAATCATAGAGTTGCACAAAATAAAAAATATCCTATTACCTACAAACTTTCCTTCCATGTCGTTTCAGTAGTAGTTAAAACATTCTCTTCGGAATCGTAGTGAACTCCACACAATAAGATAATTCTAGCAAAATCAGTGTGCCTGTTCCTCAACATATTGTACCGCTGGCAAACTGCCATCTTGCGATATTTCTCATCGAAACACTTTATGACATGTTTCTGCGGACGCCAAATAGTAAGAGAGTTCTCGTGGACAACCTCTCCAGTTTCCTCGGCATGTGCAAGCACATTCATAAATAATTCTTCAGAACCAACACACCACACACCGTTTGCAGGGTAAAAGAAACTTGCTTGCTCATCAACATTCACCATGGTCACCTGCCAACTAGAAAACTAGGGGATTAGCAAAAAGATTTGATGTGCAACTACATGTAACATTAGTACTGACAAACTAATGAAATGACAAATATTTAAGGCACAAACAGAAGAATATTACTCCAACAAGAATTGTTTCCACCTCCCTCTGAGTGTTGGTTTTATCTGGAATGTGTGATAAACATACATCCCTTTATATAGACTACTTTGTTGCATCAGGGGCATATATGTATGCACATCAATTTTGAATTTTGTATAGGTGATCGATCATAATATTTTTTCTCACACACATGAGTTAATCAAATTGTGCTTAAAATGATTTGTTTTGGCTTTGCAAACTTTACATTATAATATTGTTTAGTCATTTATTTTAAATATTTTAACATGAATGATAACAAAATGAGCAAATTAAGGACTTGAAATAATATTAATTTAAGGCTGAGTTGGTAAACTGGATAATTAATTAGGCGATATATTTTCTGGCTTCTTAAGATTGCATATTCATAATTTTCAACTTCATCCATATCTATAGCTATACAAACAAACTCCTACTTTCAATGGCAAGTAACAACAAACTCCTAAAAATAGTATTCGGAGTCTTTTAAACAATATCATGTTGTCAAACAAACTCCTAATTTCATGATTTCTTAAGGTATAAAACCTTGCATTGAATTGAACTTTGACATCACAAGAATTGAATTAGAATTTAGTAGACCAACTAAATCCAATATTCCGACATCTAACATCTCTTCCTATTTTCGTTCCAATTCATTTCTCTTCCTAATTTTACATAGTATTAATAGGCAGTGATGGTTACAACTTACCATAAATTCATGCACATCACCCCACAAGTTATCATATTCATATCAATGGCAACGCCAAGTTTCATATATCAAATTTGTTTAATATATGGATTAGAATTTAACTTCTAAATTTGATTCAGTTTATTTACAATCATTCATGCACATCAACGAAAATACGATTTCAATCGACTTATACAATTATACAATTTTATCAATTCATTAACGTCAGTCACTATTTCAATTTCAATCGCCTTATACAATTATAACAACTTTTTTTAAGGACTGATTTAATTTCATTTGCTTAAAATAAAGTGAAAGTCTGAAGCTAATTAAACTTCATTTAATTAAACTTGTTAATAAATTTGAAATAAATCAAAATTTACTACAAAATTTGAGATTGCATCCCACATCACAATTTCAAATTGTTATCCCCAACATTGAACTAACTAGGAGATAATTATGGATTATGTACATTCAATATTAATCAACTAAACAAAAAATTCTATAATCAAGGACTAGTTCATTTGTGGAGTTTGATGAATAGGAATGAATCAACTCTGCAGCTCGATTTTCTTCACAATATCAACAACTAATTTATATTTTTGTGGTTGTGAAGAACTGCACGCCATGCTTATAAATTGAGTTGGTCATTGAAGAACTGCATAAACTCGATCCACATCAAAATTTTATCACTCGAAAATATGCATTCACCACCCAACAAACGCATGAAACCAGATTGTGTACTCAATCCACCTGATAATATGTTGGTGGACATTTTATCGCGTGTTGCATCTGCTTCACCATCTTCATGGGTCAACACAAGTTGCAAGGTACGTAGAAATCCATATTACGTATTATTCGCTCTCTTATTAATTATTCTATGTTAACTTATACACTTATTGTTTTGCAGTTTTCCTATGTTGAAGAAGCTTGGAGAAGAACACTACGTCCTCAGGAAAACGTTCATTAAGCAATCCAGTGACATTCCAAAAATATTTCTTGATAAGCTATTTATTGTTGAGCATCCCAAAGAAATTTTTCGTTAAGATTTGGTAATGCATATTGAACAATTTAATTATGGATGATTTTTATTTTTGACTTTCACATTAAACAGATTATTTTTTGAATTTGCAAGATGATTTCTTTGTCAAAGGAAATGAGAAGGATGGAATTAAGCTAATGTAGTGTGTTGTTCACAAGGATAACTTCGAGTCCTGCTACTGCTTGGAGTTTATGAGATTGTTTAGTGACGAAGTCGACGTTGGAGAACCAGGGATAAATGGTTTGTGTACTTTAAACGACGAACTAGATGGCACTGCATACATCGATGAGTGCAGATATAAGTTAAAAACAAAGAACTTGAAAATGAAACTCTGAAATCTGAATTTTTCTACACATTGATATGTTTTGAAAAGCTAAGGATTTCGAATGGCTGGATCACCTCAATAAACAGAACGAGTCTGTCACACCATGTTCAAGATACGTAGTCGATTTTGAAATAGCCTACATGGCTACGAAGCATTCCTATTTTATCAATTAGTACAATCAACAATAGCTTATTTCTATATTGTATTTCAGTTTATTGCAGTTTTTCCTTTGTTGTTGCAAGCCAATATTTGCAATGGTTTTATTGTTATTCATATGATTCCAGTTTTTATTAATAAAATTCTATTCTATACCATTTCACCGCGTCATATAGTGTTATGAACTATGCTAAACTACTGAAAAAATATACTTATATAGTTCTAGGACAGTTTAGCTACTAAGAAAATAATTCTACAGCTATCTTCTAGAGATGAAAATATTCCACCGAGTCAAAGAGGCACGTTTGGTGTATATTTATATAAAGTACATAAAATAAAATTGGTCTTATATTGATTAACTTAAAAGCAAGTTGTAATTAGTAAAATTTGTCTCCTTGATTAACTTAACAAACTATCACCAAATTGAAAAATATAACACTAAGGGGTTGGATTGAAAACATAGTAAGGTGATTATTATGTTTATTCTGATTCGTCCTTAATGGATAAAACATGCCAATTAAACCAAGGATGCAGCCTGATTAATGTTTACACTAATTCTACAGTATAATCTAGATGAAATGAGTTAATTCCTTCAGCGTGTTTAATTTATCATTTGCTTATATTTTATTATCACAGAAAACAATGAGTACTACGAGATGGATCCACAGGATATTGTATTGGAAAGATTTATGGTGACTTCAAGCGAATAATATAATAACACCCATGATACCTTTCAATGCAATATACGTTGTAATTTTCATATGGGTAAGATGGATATCATATAGATATATCACATATGGATAAGTCTAAAGGCACCAGACATAAACTGAAACTAATGGAGTTCCTTTCGTTCAGGATTTTCGATCGTGTGGACGAGGCCCGAATCATTCTACTTAGTAGGAAGTGGTTCCAGCAATTCATAGTGGATGGTTGTTAGAAATATCTGATGGTATTTTTGATCAATCACCATATGACTTATCTTTAGTACAGAAAGGTGACTAGTACTCTTGGTTCACTTGAACATTGTAAAAGAGGAAATTACTTAGTATGTTAGTCTAGTTAAACTTGTTATTGTATTATTAGGTCTCTGAATGTAAATTTATATTTCGAAGAAGGCCATGAAGAAGGATCCTAGCAATGGATTTTAATCGAATATTTGAAGACTGAAGATTACACAAGTTTGAGGAAAACATAAGGTTAAGTCTCCTCAGATAGACTATGATCAGAAAGCATATTGTATAGTGCATATATTGCACATAAAGTCTCTGAACATATGACATCACTGAGTTCAAGAGCATGCTAGCTTTCAGAAAGGCTCATGTGTCCGTTGAGACTACAAGACAAGAAATAGTACAATGAATTAATTATACCGGCTGGAAAGTCGCTCAACGCCTAGTCCTCTGTGAAAAATGAGAAAGGGACTTCTGAGTATTCATTTCAAAATATCAACGGATTGGATTTTGAGAAGGTCTAACGGATAATATTAAAACGACTCTCAAATTCATTTGTAAATATCACCACTTAGAAGCTAAGAAATACACATACGAACTACCATACTACCATTCTCCAAGCTTACTGTTCTGACTAGCAAGCTCGAAGAATTACTAAAAGTTCTAAGTTACTTGAACCTATAACAAGAGATTGTTATTCGTGAAAGAGTTGAAATTTCGGATGCCCTTTATGAAGCTCTTTCTCCAGAACGGGTACCAATTACTTGGGTCAGTAAAAAGAACCTACCATACATTGAATAAGTGTATCAAGTAGTGTTATCTCTTCTTAGCTCTCTGAAAATATAGCTGAAAAGTTATACGAGAAGCTTAGCTGACAAATCAACTTATAACCAACACCATCAATGCGTGGAGTACAAGAAGTACTTGTTTTGAGAAATCAAGGAAAAAATCCAATGTTATCTTGAGTACAGGATGTACTTGGCTCAAGGAGCTAGGGAAAAACTCAAGGGGAACAAGTAGTTGGGAACCATTTGTTTGTAGGGATCTTAGAATATGATATATTGTAAGGTGAACTCAATTGTCTGTTCTAGTGAATTTCAGGACTCAGAAAGGCCTAGTTGATTAGTTGGAGGATTACACCACCTCCAGATACCACTATATTTGTTCTGTTATTTACTATCTTGTATTTACATTCTAGCATTACACACACATACATACACATTTATTACTGCAAAGCACAATTACATTTAACTATCACTTAAGTCTTCCGCTCTCTGAATCTAAGTATCAGAAACCCACCAGTTTATGAGAAATAGTGTTTCTCAACAAAAGTTTGAAAAGACTATTCCCCCCCCCCCCCCAAGTCTTTTCCTTTGCCCTTATCTGGACCAACAAGCGGTATTAGAGCGGGAGGTTCCCAAGCCTTCTGCATTGAACCTCAATTCCCAAGATAGGTAAAGGTTTTTGTCACTTTCCAATGACGTTTTAATTTGTGTATTAAGTGTGTATGCATGTGTTTGAGTGATGCTCCGGTTCTGAAGCCGAGAATTACGAGAAATAGAAGAACAACATGATGTTGCATCTTGAAGCAATCAGTGATGAGATGATCTATGTCATCAGGAAGGACCAATCAAGATCAGACAGCTCAAACAAGTGATTGGAGTGTCTGACGGTTGGAGAAATACTGATGCTAAAGGTAGTGACACTTCTACTAGTGATAGTGGTCGTGTTGCTGCTGGACAAGTTGAGTATGATGACAAGCCTCATGAACTTTGAACATCGGAAGATGCCAAGAGACATAGGTTGGATGGTCAAGCTCGTAACATTATCATTCGATTAACACTTGAGCATATATAGTGCAAACTGTGGTGTGCGAAAATGGCTAAAGTTGCATGGAAATTGATTGAAGAAATCTTTGACGGATTTGAGAAAACCAAGGAAAACAAGTTCAAAGTTCTGAAATTGATGTTCCAAATCTTCAAACAGGGTCCCACTGAAACTCTGGAAGAACCTGATTTTCGGTTTACGACTGTCATGAGTGATATGGCTGGACTTGGAGAAAGTGACAGATATTCAAATTTTTCTGAGAACGTGATATACATTGTCAGAAGTTTAAACCAAAATTGGGAACATACCCAATATTTCTACTTCAACAGAGAATGCCCCAAATCACTCCCGTGGAACTCTTTTCACATTTAGCCACTGTGAACTATGAGACAACCCACGAGGATTGTTTGCAGCTGAAAAGTTGCAGAGTGTTGCTCTAGTCACACAAGGTACTTCTCAAAAGATTGATACCAGAGAAATGTTTGAAAAAAATAATCTTGATGTGCGTCACATGAAGAAATATGTGAGTCAAGAGATAGAAAGGAGAAAAGTAAAAGAGAAGTTGAAAAAGCAACTCGGCCCAAACTACTCGGCCCAAACTACCATCAGTACAAGAACATCCAAATGAACAACTCTCTGAACAACCCTGCTCAGAACGCTGTTAGTACTGAAGTCGCTGAAGTTGGAAATGACATCTGCTTCTATTGTCAGAAACCGATCACGTCAAACGTGATTGTCCTGGTTTTAGAAAGCTTAAGACGAGTGACAAAAAGGAGAGACGAACATTCAAAAGAACTCAGAGGGCATTGCTCACTGAAGAGAGAAAGAAGATCCAAATTCAATTTGATGATGTGGATATTGAGTCGGATTCTGAAGATGAGGATTCTGAAGACCCAAAATTACCATAATCAGAATTGTGCAAGATTACTCACGATGTTATCGACTTTGGCTAGAAGAAGAATGACATGTGTGGAGTTGCTGAGATAGTAGGTCCCGACATTTTCAACATTGAAGAATGCCTTATGGCTGATGAGGTAATAAACACATCACAATTCTTGTACTACGGAAGTGATGATGATGGTATTAAGGATTTAGAATTGGTCAAGAGTGAACTTGATCGATATGTGAGAGAACTTTTGGTAGCTGAGTCAAAGACCAAGATTCTGGAAGAGTGCAAGAAACTCTTGAAAGAGGGATTTCTAATTTGACCAAGGTATATGTGATAAAAGAAGCTGAAATAGCATCTCTGAAGTCTCAGATATCGGAGAATAAAAATTCTCATGAGCTAGCCTTGAATGAGCCAAATGAGAAGTTCAAGAAACTTCAATCTGAAAATAATGAACTTAGAAAGAGAGAGGTTTCCTTCAAATCATTTTTCAAAGCTAGTGACACTCTCACGGAGGTTCAATCTTATTTAAGACCCTTCTGAGAAAGGAGATCATGAACTTACGCCCAATCAAATAGCTCCACTCATCTGAAAAAGAGTGATGGAAGGTTGACCTTTGTAAAAAAACAACATAAAGGTTCCAAAGAAACCTATAACATTGGTCCAAAAGTTAAGGTTCGTGCCAAAGGTAAAGAAGTCGCGACCAAACCTTTGAAGGAAAAACAAGTCTCAAAGAAACATGTGGAATAGGATTCTGAAAAGAAACATGATCCTTTAACATGTGATCATCCACAATGTTGTAACTAGGAAGAAGCATCGTTGTTCTAGGTGTATTTCCTACTGTACCATTCTATGGATATATATGGATGACGCAGTATCTGGTGAGGCTGCTGAAGATCGTGTTCAGAAAGCCAATTGTGCTCGAAATGGTATTGGCTATCGTGTTATCGGGAAGGTCTCATGCAACAATATAAGAATTGACAAGAACGATGGTGGAAGGCTAGAAAATCTTACAGCAATTATCAGAAGTGGAAGCAATCCTAAGCCACTGAAAAACTGAATACCATGGCTAGAAGAAACTTGGCCAGGAAGAATAAGCTTGTAGAAACGCAAACTCAGAAACCTGATAGGTCTCTGACGCCACCACGTGGAACACCAAGGAACACTCCAAGAAGGAAGATAGATCTGAGATCTGATGATTCTAAAATTCCTCCTTATGTTCCAAGTAGAGAAAAATGTACTCCTATGAGATTCATTCAGAAATAGATTCCCACAGGAATAACATTTTGTAGCGCCCCAAGACCCGGGTTCAGACGTCAAGAGTTGTGACAAGCCAAGCATATTTATTTAAAACTCATAAAA
>JAYMSP010005282.1:0-14018 GCA_036897095.1 Plantago elongata | reverse complement strand
ACATGCCTTGCCCAAAAGCTTAGAGGAATGTTCATTAGATAGTTAAAAGCTGGAACACTTGCATTGTTGACCTTCATCATGACTTTATTAAAACCATTCAAGGTATAGGCAGTTGATGCTTGCCAAAAATACTTCCTGAGATCTACACTTCTCCATTTAATCTTGAAATTGTCATAGATGTGCTTAGTACATTTTCTATTGACAACAATTGGCGCAATCTCTTCAATCACAGGCACCAATCCCTACAAGTTTGACATCACAAATAAGTTAGTATTTGAGGAATTGAAATGAAGGTTCATAATTTAATAAGTTAACAAGTGTACCTTGTGTCTATCTGCCATGAAGTGCCAATGTTTTTCCACATCCCATGGTCCAACAAAGTTCTCAAGACACTGAATGAACCAACCCCATGAGTCTTTACACTCAGACTCTACTATGGCCCATGTAACTAGAAATATTCCACAATCTGCATCAGTTCCCACAACACTCAATAGATGTCCTCCAAACCTTCCTCTTAAGTGACATCCATCAAAGAAGAGGAATTGTTGGCAACAATTAAGAAACCCTCTATTCAAACCCTCCAATCCACAAAATAACCTCTGGAACTGTGGTGCTCTATCAATAGAAGGTTTCACGAATAACTCAATTAATGATCTCTCATTTGTTTTCCCTATCATTTAGCTCTTTTTGGAGAATTCTCATTATCATCCACTGTTCTAGACTTACCTGGTCTATGCCTCCTTTGTTGCCATCGAAGCACCAATGCAAAATGCTGGCAAGCATATTCCAGTGTTCAAAGAGATGTCTCGGCCATATATCTCCCAAAATGTACGAGGATAGACATTAAGAGCCCTGTCTCTTGTGTTGATTTCAAAATTGGTACCACGATTCTTGAGACTGAAGATTTTGCATACGGCATTACAATCAAGATATATTTATATACCTTGAACCTTTGTTTTAATGAACATTTGTTCAACATCATTAACAGTGCGAGTGTAGACCTTGAAATCATTGTAAAATTCCATGACATCTAGTGATGAAAATCCAGTAGGAGCCGCACTCAGAAACTTCTTGATCTGCGCTTTCGCAATCATCTTCACAACCATGTTTCTGCCTGGAATGGAGGAAATAGCTACATTTAGGTATTTTTCAACCATATGAGCACCCCAATTCATTCTGAGGTTGGAGGTCTAGTCCTCTAGGTTGAAATCATCCAGCAAGCGTTTATTCAACACCTGCAATTCTCTTTCTTCTTGCTTTTCAGCAGAAGAAGTTGCAACCGAGTTCTTGGAAGAGGTCTTTATGGGTGCCATCTCTTATATAGAGTTTTGAGTAAGGTAATCGATGTGAGTGTTTGAATTCGAGAGAATTTAGTCTATCTTTTCAGAAGACTAAACAAGGAACATATGATTAACAGAAGGATTTGCAGAAAACTTAGAGAGTTTTTGTTGTTTTGATGCAAGAAAAAATTTCGGATTCAGTAAAAGTGTTTGTCTCTTACCAAAATCCTTTATATATAACAAGTGAGAATTATATAGATACAACATACGTATACAAATTTCGTATGTTTAACTGTGTACATTGCATCGGCATGGTATACGTTTCTACTTTGAATTTAATGCTTAGTGGGCCATGACTGTATTTGCAACATGCATTATTTGTCGAGATTCAATCTCTCCCGTTGATATCAAACGTTTATTCATCAAGGGCTATGATTGAATATCTTTGCAATGATATCAATTAACAAATGTTCCCATGTCCACGTAATGAATTTTGGCAATACATATCCATGAGTCACTGTTAGTGTGATAAAACCAACCTTTTGGACTTATTATTCAGAGAGCAAGTCTTGTTTTATGCTACTTATCATAAAAATGGTAAAAACACAAAACCCTAAACATGTTTGACTCTCAGAATTATGTACTTTGTAGAATTATTTGTTCTCCCTACTTCATGACTTAAATGGTTTTCTGAGTTTCCCTTTCAGAAAATGTCACTGGATATTGGCATGTCCATAGTATTTGAGTTCTAGTTTTATATACTTTGGACTATATACCAATTTGCCTCTTTGGATTCCTTTTTCTAGAAAACCTTAGACTTTATGAGTCTCATATCTTAGAAACCTTAGCATCCTTGTTTTCATATAGGTTACCTGAATACTTGTTTCAGAAACCAGTTTCCTTTTCTCTATTCTTACTTACTCATTTAGAGACTTAGAACTTTTCAGTTCTTTAGCAACTCCATTAACCTAAGACTGAGTCTTAAGGTTAAAAACATACTTTCCTGGAGTGGCTTAATGAAGATATCTGCAAGATCTTTAGTACTAACTTTTAGAATCTCTATATTGCATTTTTCAACATGGTCTCTGATGAAGTGGTGTCTAACATCAATGCTTAGTTCTAGCATGAAACTTGGAACTCTGGGTAATTGTAATAGCACTTGTGTTGTCACAGAAACTCTTAGTTTTCTCTTCATTGAGTCCACAGTCTCTGAGTTGTTGTATCCATAATATTTGAGTAGCACAACAACCAACAACAATATATTCAGCCTATGTGGTAGAAGTAGCAATTGAGTTTTACTTCTTGCTAAACCATGAGATAAGTCTAGTGCCCAGAAACTGAAAAGTTCCTGAAGTACTCTTACTATCAAGCATTGATCCAGCATAGTCAGCATCTGAGTAGCCAACCAAACTCAATCTACTTTCTTTACTATACAACATTCCAACTTCTACAGTACCTTTAAAAAACCTCAATATCTTCATAGCAATGTTGTAGTTTGATTGCATATGATTTGTCTAAAATCTAACACAAACACCAACTACATATTGAAGATCATGCCTGCTTGTAATAAGGTAGAGTAGTGAACATATCAACTTCCTATACTTATGTTCTTCAACACTCTTATCAGATTCAGTATAAGTCATTTGGGTTCATATGCTCATAGGTATCTAAGCATTCTTTTAAGAAAGCTTTAGATTGAACTTGTTGAGCATATCATTTGCATACTTTGTTTGACTAATGAATATTCCATCATTGAGTTGCTTGACTTGCAATCCTAGGAAATAGTTTAATTGCATCATCATGCTCATCTCAAATTTACTTTTCATGAGATTTGCAAAGACATCACAAAGTTGCTTGTCTTTAGATCCAAATATAATGTCATCAACATATACTTACACTAAAAGTAGTTTCCCTTCATGATTTAAAGTAAATAAAGTTTTATCAACTTCACATTTCATGAATTCACTTTCCCGAAGGTATTTGGTCAAAGTGTCATACCATACTCTAGGAGCCTGTTTCAGTCCATATCTATGTTTTAAAACTCGGACCTGGCGATCAACCCGGCCTACCTATTGAGGGAGGTTTAACCAGGTCAATTCGGGTCAACTCGGATCAACGTCCTGCTAATATTTCACATATAATACTTAATAATATTATAGTATGATATAATTATAAATTCAATTTTATAAAGAAACACTTGCAAATAAAGTATAATGTATTGATAATTTTAAACTAAACTAATTAATTTAGTTTACCTATTTAGTTTATTTAATACCTATTTAATTTATATACGGAGTCGTTTAGTTCGAATGATGGGATTGAGGTTAGTTAATTATGCAATGGATTATTTGAGAGATTAAATACTAAGGATACGTGTTTGGTAGGAAGGAAATTAAGATTAGGTATTTAGGTTTACCGTGCATAGTTCATTCTCAAATTTCCTCCCCTTCTTTGTTGTTGGCTACATTGCCGCCGCCATCACAACTGCTATCTCCTCCAATTTAGTTTAGTAACGGACCCGTGAAGCTTTTCATAATTATTCCTACCCCAGTGGGTTTAATAACCTAGGTCCATATAGAGTTTTATGTTAGTTATATAATATTCTACTTTTTGAGAAGGCTTCAAAGCGTGGTGGTTGTTCAACATAGGCTTTCTCAACAAGTTCACCATTCAGAAATGCATTTTTGACATTCATTTGATTAACTTTGAAGTCATTATAAGTTGTAAAGGCTAGAAATAGTCTTATTGCATCCAATCTTGCAACTGGTGCATATGACTCATCAAAGTCTAAGACTTCAGTCAGAGTAAATCCCTTGGCAACCAACCTAGCCTTACTTTTGGTTATTTCACCAGACTCATTAATTTTGTTTATAAAAAATCATTTAGTTCCAATCAAAGATATTCCTTCTACAAATGGAACTAGTTTTCAGACCTTGTTTCTTTCAAATTGATCCAACTCTTCTTGCATTTCAGAGATCCAGTCTTGATCCTTTAATGCATCTTCAATAGTTTTAGGTTTAATGTTTGAGATAAAACATCCAAAGAGAGAATCAACATTTTCAGTGATTGCTCTCCTAGTTCTAACACCTTGATCAATGTGACCAATCACAACCTTTGCAGGATGATATCTAATCCACTTCCTAATGTGTTTTGAACTTGTAGGGTCACTATCTACGTGATATGAATGTAAATCACTACGATTGTGACTTGATACTTCGTCAATATTAGTGATATTTTGTACACTAGAAGTGCGGTAAATATCAGACACTTGTTCAGTGTGAGAGATTTCTGGAACACGACTTTCAAAAAGGTCATTCCCAAAAAGATCTCTACGATGAATATTCTTAGTTTCCATTTCTGAAATCCTCATAGGAAATTCTTCGTCACGTCTAAGAGTCATTGGTTGTTACTGGGCACATTATGCTTTTCACCGTCAGACTCATCCTCTATATTAATAACAAAGTTTCTCCTTTCTGAGGGTTCTTCTTCAAAATCCTTAATTATAAGTTCTTTGAACCTGTCTGAGAATTCTTCATCAAGGGGTATTTTCTTGCTTCCTTCATAGAATACCACATGAACTAAATCTTCAATCTTATTTGTTCTCTTGTTGTATACCCTGTAGGCTTTGCTATTCATAGAATAACCGAGAATATACCTTCATCTTCCTTATGTTGAAATGCTCTCAAATATTCTTTTCCATTGTTAAGAAATAAACCTTCATCGTGTTTGTTTATCAAGCATATGTTCTGAGTTTAGCATGTTGTATTGTGTTTGTTTATCAAGCATCTGTTTTGAGTGTAACATGTTGTATTTACAGATTTAACCCAATAAATTTCACTTATTTTCAGTGTCAGCTAGAATTGTCGTTGCAGCTTCTTTAAGGGTCATATTCTTCCTTCCAGCAACACCATTCAGTTCTGGTGTCCTCACTAAAAATAGTTAATGTTGTATACCTTTGTAGTTATAAAACTCTATTATATACTGGTTGAAAAATTCAGTACTATGGTCAGTTCTGATTGCAGACACCTTGTCATTTTTCATGACTTCAAGCTTGTTCAGCAAGTTTGGTATCTCCACTCTAGTATCAGATTTTTGTTTCCATAAGACAACCCAGGTAAATCTAGAGAAGTCATCTACAACAACTAGACCATACTTCTTGCCTGCATAACTAATTACACATGATTCAAAAAGATCCATGTGTAATAGTTGTAGTGGTATAACAAATGAATGTCTAGTTTTGGACTTGAAAGAGGTTTTGGATTGTTTCCCCAATTGGTTTTTGGATTGTCTGCATAACCAAGAATTCTCTTTCATATCGATCATGTTCACTCTTAACCAACTCCAAATCCTTGATACCGTCATCATCACTTTAGTAGTACAAAAATAGTGATGTATTTATTACCTCATAAGCCATAAGGCATTCTACAATTTTGGAGATGTCGGGAGCTACAATCTTAGCAACTCCACACATGTCATTCTTCTTCTGGCCAAAGTCGATTACATCGTGAGTAATCCCGCAAAATTCTGGTGATGGTAATTTTGAGTCTTTTGAGTCTTCATCTTCAGAATCTGACTCAATATCCAGAGCATCAAGTTGAATTTGGATCTTCTTTCTCTCTTCAGTGAGCAAGGCCCTCTGAGTTCTTTTGGAAGTTCTTCACTCCTTTTTGTCACCCGTCTTAAGCTTGTTAAAAGCAGGACAATCACATTTGCAGTGACAGGATATCTGACACTAGAAGTAGATATCATTTCCAGTTTCAGCAACTTCAGTACTAACATCATTCTGCACAGGGTTGTTCAGAGAGTTGTTTATTTGGATTTTCTTATATTGATGGTAGTTTGGGCCGAGATGCTTTTTCTGCTTCTCTTTTGCTTTTCTCCTTTCTATCTCTTGGCTCACATATTTCTTCATGTGACGCACAACAAGAGAGTTTTCTTCAAACACTTCCTTGGTATGCTTCTTTTCAGAAGTACCATGTGTGACTAGAGCAACACCTTGAAACTTTTCAGTTGCAACCAAACCTCGTTGGGTTATCTCATAGTTCACAGTGGATAAATGTGAAAAGAGTTCCACTAGAGTGATTTCTGGCATACCCTGGTTGAAGTACAAATATTGGGTGTGTTCCCAATTTCGGTTCAAACTTCTGACGATGATTTTCACCTTCTCAGAATTTGATATCTGTCACTTTCTACAAGTACAGCCATATCAAGTTCTTCCAGAGTTTCAATAGGACCATGTTTGAAGTTTTGAAATTTCAATTTCAGAACTTTGAACTTGTTTTCCTGGGTTTTCTCAGTTCCATCATAGATTTCTTCAATCAGTTGCCATGCAACTTTCGTCGTTTTTGCACACCACAGTTTGCACTTTGCATTGTATATGCTATAGTGTAGATCGAATGATGATGTTACGAGCTTGACCATCCAAACTGTGTCTCTTGGCATCTTCCGATATCTAGAGTTCACGAGGTTTTTCTTCATACTCAACTTGTCCGGTAGCAACACAACCACTATCACTAGTCGAAGTGTCACTACCTTCAGCATCAGTGTTTCTCCGACCATTAGACACTCCTATGACTTGTTTGAGATGTCTAATTTTGATTGTTCCTTCCTTGATGACATAGATCATGTCATCACTGATAGCTTCAAGGTGCAGAATCATGTTGTTCTTCCATTTCTCGTAAATCTCAGGCTTCAGAACTGGAGCATCACTCAGAAACATACCTACACACTTAACACACAAATTAATCGTCCTCACAAAGCGACAAAAACCTTTACATATCTCGGGGATTGAGGTTCAGTGTAGAAGGCTTGGGAACCTCTTGCTCTGATACCACTTGTTGGTCCAGATAACGGCAAAGGAAAAGACTAGAGGGGGGGGGGGGGGAATGGTTTTTTTAAACTTTTGTTAATAAACACTATTTCTCATAAGCTGGTGGGTTTCTGATACTTAAATTTAGAGAGCGGAAGACTTAAGCGATATATAAATGTGATTGTACTTTGCAATAGTAAATGTGTGTGTGTGTTACTCGGGAGTGTAAATACATAATGAATAAATAACACAACAAGTATAGTTGTAAGTAGATATGAGTGTAGTTCGTGTGTTTATTTCTCAGCTTCTAAGTGGTGATATTTATAGATGAATATGAGAGTCGTTTGAATAGTATCAGATAGACCTTCTCAAAATTCAATCCGTTGATATCTCGAAATGAGTACTCAGAAGTCCCTTTCTCATTTTTTAAAGAGAATTATGCATTGAGCGATTTTATAGCCCGTGTAATTAATGCATTGTACTATTTCTTGTCATGTCGTCTCAATGGACACATGAGACTTTCTGAAAGCTAGAATGCTCCTGAACTCAGTGATTTCATATGTTCAGAGACATGTTATGTGCAATATATGCACTATACAATATGCTTTCTGATCATAGTCTATCTGAGGAGACTTAACCTTTAGTCTTCATAAACTTGTACAATCTTCAATCTTCAAATCTTCGATTAAAATCCATGCTAGGATCCTTCTTCATGGCCTTTACAAAATATAGAATTAAATTCAGAGACCTAATAATGCTATTACAAGTTTTACTAGACTAACTTACTTAGTGATTTCCTCTTTTACAATGTTCAAGTGAACTAAGAGTACTAGTCACCTTGTTGTAGTAAGATAAGTCATATGGTGATTGATCAAAAATACTAACAGATATTCCTAACACAAATCTACATTCTAAGGAAACTTCAAATCTTGGTGGTTGATTAACATAGACTTTCTCTGCAAGTTCACCATTCAGAAATGCACTCTTGGCATCCATCTGGTAAACTTTTAAGTCATTATGAGCTGCAAAGGCTAGAAATAGTCTGATTGTATCCAATATTGCAACCGGTGCATATGACTCATCAAAATCTAAGACTTCAGTCAGGGTAAATCCCTTGTCAACCAACCTAGCCAAGTTTCTGATTATTCATTAAACACATACATTTTGTTTCTAAAAACCCGCTTAGTTACAATCACATATATTCCTTCTACAAATGGAACTAGTTTCCTGACCTTGTTTCTGTCAAATTGATCCAACTCTTCTTGCATTGCAGCTTGATCCTTTAATGTATCATCAATAGTCTTAGGTTCAATGTTTGAGATAATACATCCAAAAAGAGAATCAGCATTTTCAGCGATTACTCTCCTAGTTCTAACACCTTGATCAATAGGACCAATCACATCCTTTACAGGATGATCTCTAATCCATTCTATAATAGGTTTTGAACTAGTAGGGTAATTATCTACGTGATCTGAATTGTGAATCACTACGATTATGACTTGATACTTCTTCAGTATAAGTGATCTTTTGTACACTAGAAATGCGATAAATATCAGACACTTGTTCAGTGTGAGAGATGTATGGAACACGACTTTCATAAGGGTTATTCCCATAAAGGCCTCTATGATGCATCTTCTCAGTTTCCATTTCAAGAATCCTCATAGAAAATTGTTCATCAGGTCTAAGAGTCATCTGGTTGTTACTAGGCACATCATGCTTTTCTCTGTCAGACTCATCCTCTATATTAATGACGGAGTTTCTTCTTTCCGAGGGTTCTTCTTCAGATTTCTTAATCATAAGTTCTTTGAATCTGTCTAAGAGTTCTTCATCAAGGGGTACTTTCTTGCTTACTTCATAGAATACCACATGAACTGATTCTTCAATCATCTTTGTTCTTTTGTTGTATACTATGTAGGCTTTGTTATTCATAGAATAAACAAAAAATACACCTTCATCTGCCTTTGGTTGAAATGTTCTCAAATATTCATTCCCATTGTTAAGAACAAAACATCTACATCCAAACACTTTTCAGATGTTTGATGTTAGGGGGTCTACCAACTAAAAGCTCATAAGTAGTTTTGTCATGGTGTTTGTTTATCAAGCATCTGTTCTGAGTGTAGCATGTTGTATTTACAGCTTTAACCCAATAGATTTCACTTATCTCAGTGTCAGCTAGCATTGTCCTTGCAGCTTCTGTAAGGGTCCAATTCTTCATTCCAGCAACACCATTTTGTTGTGGTGTTCTTACAGAAAGATAGATGATGTTGTATACCTTTGCAGCTTCAAAACTATTTTTATGTACTGGTTGACAAATTCAGTACCATGGTCTGTTCTGATTGCAGATACCTTGTCATTTTTCATGACTTCAAGCTTGTTCAGCAAGTGTGGTATCTCCACCCTAGCATCAAATTTTTGTTTTAGAAAGAAAACTCTAGTAAACCTAGAGAAGTCATCTACAACAACTAGACCATACTTCTTTCCTGCATAACTAGGTACAGATGATTCAAAAAGATCCATGTGTAATAGTTGCAGTGGTCTAACACATGAATGTTTGGTTTTGGACTTGAATGAAGTTTTGGATCGTTTCCCCAATTGACAAGTAGAGCAGACACCATCCTTTCTAAAAGTTTTTTTAGGTAATCCAACCACTAACTCTCGCTTGGCAAGTTTGTTCAGAGTTTTGAAATTCAAGTGACTCATTCTCTTGTGCCATAACAAGTGTTCTTCAGTATGATATGATTGACTCACCATGAGACATTCTTCAATTGTAGCAGATGTCCAATCAGCAACATATTGACTTCCTTTCCATCGAGCAACCAAGATTATCTGCTTTGACTCATTGTCAATCAATTTGCGGAATTTCGATTTGATTTTCACCTAATATCCCCTATCTGCAAACTGGCTCATGCTTAGAATATTATATTTCAAGCATTTAACATGTAATACATCAGAGATTGTAAGGGATCCCAATTTGACGTTGTCAAATCCTATGGAAGTATTTAATTCTCCTCCAGCAAACGTGATGTTTGGTCCAGTATTACATACTCTATAATCGACCAAGTTTGCTTTGTCTCCTGTCATGTACTTCTCGCATCCACTATGAAATAGACATTGAGCCTTAGTCCAAGACTACTTCTGCACAAAACAGGAAACAAGAATTAGATTCTTGTCTCAGAAACAGACTAATCTAGACTAGACGTTCTTCCTGTGGGAATCGATATTTGAATGAATTTCATAGGAGTAGGTTTTTGTCTACTTGGAACATAAGGATGAATTCTGGAATTATTAGATTTAAGATCAATTTTCCTTCTTGGAGTGTTCCTTGGTGTTCCTCGTCGTGGCTCAGAGACCTGTCAGGTTTCTGAGTTTGCTTTTCAACAAGCTTAGTCTTCGTGGCCAAGTTTCTTCTAGCCCTGGCATTCAATTTTCAGTGGCTTGGGATTGCTTCCACTTCTGATAATTTCTATAAGCAATTCTAGGTTTCTACTATCGTGCTTGTCCTTCCTTATATTGGTGCATGAGGACCTTCCCGATAACACGATAGCCAATACCATTTTGAGCACCATTGGATTTATGAATACGATTTTCAACAGCCTTACTAGTTTTTGCATCATCCCTATATCCATAGAATGGTACAGTGGAAAATACCCCTATACCAACAATACTTCCCCTCCTAGTAATACAACATTATGGATGATCACAAGTCTGGTGATCATGTTCCTTTTCAGAAACCTTTTCCACATGTTTCTTTGGGACTTGTTATTCCTTCAAAGGTTTGGTCGCAACTGCCTTTCCTTTGTTAAGAATCTTAGCTTTCTGAACAATGCTATAGGTTTCTTTGGACCCTTTCTGTTGACTTTTTACAAAAGTCAACCTCTCATCACTCTTTTTCAGAGGAGTGGAGCTACTTGATTGAGTATCAAGTCTAAGTCTGCATTTCTCAGAAGGATCTCTCATATATGATTGAACCTTCATAAGAGTGTCACTAGCTTTTACAGACGATTTGAAGGAGATTTCTTTCTTCTTGAGTTCATCATTATAAATAAGAAGCTTCTTCATCTTCTCATTTAAATCATTCAAGCCTAGTTCATAAGAATTTTCATTCTCCGATATCTAAGACTTTAAGGATGCTATTTCAGCGTCCTTAATCACGGATACCTTGGTCAACTTAGAAACCTCCTTTTCAATTGTTTCTTTGCATTCTTCCAGAATCTTGGTTTTTGATTCAACAACAAAAAATTCTCTTTCATACTGATCAAGTTCACTTTGACCAATTCCAAATCCTTGATACCATCATCAATCATTAAGCATTCTTCTATGTTGGAGATGTCGGGACCCATTATCTCAGCAACTCCACACATATCATTCTTATTCTGGCCAAAGTCAATTACATCGTGAGTAATCCCGCACAATTCTGGTGATGGTAATTTTGTGTCATCTGAATCTTCATCATCAGATTCTAACTCAATAACCAAAGCATCAAGTTGAATTTGGGTATTCTTTCTCTCTTTAGTGCGCAAGGCCCTCTAAGACATCTTGAAAGTTCTTCTCTCATTTTTGTTACCTGTCTTTAGCTTGTTGAAAGCAGGACAATCACGCTTGAAGTGACCAGGTCTCTGACAATAGAAGTAGATGTTATTTCCAATTTCAAAGACTTTAGTACTAACAACTTTCTGAGCGAGGTTGTTCAGAGAGTTGTTAATTTGGATGTTCTTAAATTGATGATTGTTTGGGTCGAGAAGCTTTTTCAACTTCTCCTTTGCTTTTCACCTTTCTATCTCTTGGCTCCCATATTTCTTCATGTGTCACACAACAAGAGCATTTTCTTCAGACACTTCCTTGGTATCCTTCTTTTCAGAAGTACCTTGTGTGACTAGAGCAATATTTTACAACTTTTCAGATGCATCCAATCCTCGTTGAGTTGTCTCATAGTTCACAATGGTTAGATGTGAAACGAGTTCCACTGGTGTGATTTGTAGCATTCCCTGGTTAAAGTAGAAATATTGGGTATGTTTCCAATTATGGTTCAAACTTCTAACAATGGTTTTCACCTTCTCAAAACTCGAATATATATCACTTTCTCCAAGTGCAATCATAATACTCATGAGAGTAGTAAACTGAAAATCAAGTTCTTCCAGAGTTTCAATGGGACCCGAATTGAAAATCTTGGAACATCAATTTCAGAACTTCAAACTTATTTTCCTTGGTTTTCTCAGCTGGCACAGATTTCTTCAATCAATTACCATGCAACTTTCACTAGAACAAATAATTGAGTTCTCCTTACAATAATCCTATTCTAAGATCCCTAAAACAAATGGTTCCCAATCAAATGTCCCCCCAGAGTTTTTCCCTAGATCTTAGAGCCAAGTATTTTCAGTACTCAAAATAACCTTGGAGCTATTCCTTGATTTTCCAAATCAAGTACATCATGTACTCCACACCTTAATGGTGTTAGTTATAAGTTGATTGTCAGGTAAGCTTCTTATATAACTTTTCAGTTATATCCAGAAAGCTTTGAAGAATCAAGACTACTTAATACACTTATTCAGTGTATGGTAGCTTGCTCTTTTACCGATCCAAGTTCATGAGACTTGTTCAAGAGAATGAATCTCAGATAGTTATCCAACAATTCAACTCTTTCACAAATTACAATACTTGTTGAAGGATCATGACATTTAGAACTAGTAGTGATTTCTCTAGCTTGCTAGTCGCAACAGTAAGCTTAGAGAATCCTAGTAAGAATGCTTGAGATAATACTTGCTTGATAATTGATAAGAGCGTAGTTCGTATGTTGTGAGTGTGTGTATTTCTCAGCTTCTAAGTGGTGATATTTATAGATGAATTTGATAGTCGTTTGAATAGTATCCGTTATACATATTTCAAATTCAACCCATTCATATCTTGAAGTTAGTACTCCCATGCGTATATCTCTTTTAAGAGAGTTCTACAAAAGGATAGTGACATTTCTGTCAAGCATTAAATGCATTGTACTATATTTTATCCTGTAGTCTCAACAGATGCATGTAGCTTTCTGAAGCATCATATAATCCATTTCTCATAAACCTGATGTCCCAAAAACTTAGTTGTAACTTTGTTTTGTAAACAAAATACAAGTTTATATATAGCTTTTTGAAATAAACTATTTGGGGAGACTTTCCTCCTTTGTCTGCAGATACCTTTGTGCAAAAGGTCTTATCATTTGCTTTGATGCCTCCTTCTTGGTCTTTTTCGATCTAAATAAAAATTACATTCAGAGACCTAACATCCTACTACAAGGTTTCTAAAAACTATCATACTTAGTGTATATCTTCTTTACAATGTTCAAGTGAACCAAGAATACTAAACACCTTTTTGAACTAGGATAAGTCATATGTTGAGTGATCAAAATACTAACAAATATTCCTAACAATATCAAAACAACTCGTTGCCGAGGCAAAGAAACTTTATTGATTTATTATTATATATATAATTATGTTTACTAAATGCTATAAGCCAAAACAACAGCTGGTTAAGACCTAAGAGACCGACCTCTAATTATTTTCACCATACTGCAATTTAACTTAGTATTGGATTTAATTATGGCATACAAATAAATAAATATAAAACTCTAATTTGACACATCATCGAGGCTCTCCTTCTCAAGGGTAGAGTGTATTCTCTCGAGGTTTGGTCTAGTCATGGCAATGGGTGGGTTTTATCCAACCCAAAGCCTAACTTAAAAATATAGGCTAGATTTAGATTTAGCCTAATTATAAATTAAACCCAAACCAATTCCAATCCATCCTCATTGATATTGAATGGGTAGGGTTGGACAAAAACCCAAAATAGCCCAACCCGTCCAAACCCAAAGACTTCGTTTCTTCTTCCCAGTTCCCATATTCTTCAATCTTCATCTCTCGTTCGTCCAAACCCAAAGCAAAACAGATCGA
>JAYMSP010005281.1:0-14019 GCA_036897095.1 Plantago elongata | reverse complement strand
AGGCATTCTCCGGATAATGCAAATCGAAGCAATTGGATGTCCAACTCGAGCTTATATGACCGATCCATCGAAATACTATCCCGCTCTCCACCAAAATTCCGTTAGTTTATTAATTTCACACGATTCAAATTAAACCCAAATGCGAAATGAAATTGACATGTACTGCTACTCAAATAAATGGTACTACAACACATTTAATGATCCCAACAAACTATCCCCTCCCCTCATTTCATACCCCTAACACAAACACAACCATCCATTTCACCAATATATTAACACCCTCCCATTCAAATTTCCCATCTCCAAATATTCAAAAAATCCCACCACCACCACCATGAACACCGGCGAACACCACATGCCCGGCATGGCGGAGCCACCGCCATCCGCCGCAATGAACATGACGTCCCCCCACCGTCACATGATGATGCACATGACGTTCTTCTGGGGCAAGAACACCGAAATCCTCTTCCACGGCTTTCCGGGCTACGGCCACTTAGGCATGTACGTTCTCGCTCTCCTCATTGTATTCTCCCTCGCGCTTTTCGTTGAGTGGCTTTCGCATTGCAATATCCTCCGGGATAAGTCCGGACAGCGCTCCTTAGCTCTCGGGATGGTGCAGACGATGATGTACTCGGTCAGGATTGGTCTCGCGTACCTTGTCATGCTAGCGGTTATGTCATTTAATGCCGGGGTTTTTATCGTTGCAGTGGCGGGGCATGCGGTAGGGTTTTTCTTGTTCGGGAGTCGGGCGGTGGTGGCGAAGGAGGAGGAGGGGAAGGGTGGGACTGATTTGCCGCCGCGTGGGTGTTGATTGTAGGCGGAGAATGGTCGGTCGTTCTTATTGTCCTATGTTGTTGCTCGTGGTTATCTATTTAGGTTTTTTCAAGGTAACTCGATCACACGATATATATTAGATTATTTCTGTTTTTGTTTCCTTTTATCACAGTTTTATTATTCAGAGGTGTCTGCGTAATAAATGGACATCGAAGACTTAAGGTTATGAAATCCAATAGTTGTGTTATGCAAAGTCCGGTCTTAACGAACAATAAGTCATGTAACACGGTAAGGTTATGAAGTCGAGTTTTGTGTAGTACGATGAAACTCATTGTTATTTTAGTAACTAATTTATACTCCATCTAAAGCTTTAGTTTATTTTCTTTATTTTGTCAATAAATTTTACATTTGTTGTCTAGATGAAAGTACCACTGAGTCACAGATAATGAATCATATCTTAATTGGTGAGATGCTTCACCTCAAATTAATAATTAAAGAGTTTAAGGGGCTGATTGACATGACACTCAAATGGCCATTTGGATGTAATTTTGGTGAAATTGTGTTTGGAATGGAATTGAAATGGAGTATTTGAATTGTATTTTAAGCCAAATCACTGTTCATCGAGCTAAATGGAGGAATTTAAATGCTTGACCAATCAGTCCCTAAATAACTTTTAACCGTTAAAAAAAAAAAGTACCACAATTCACTTGATATTGGCTTTAATTTAATTTTATCCTTGTGAGCCTAAATTCAATTAGCTATGATGCTCGAACGAGTTGTGTAACACTTAGTTCAACTTGATTTGTTGAATTTAGGATTGGTTTTTTGGCTGTAATTTTCCAATCGACCTGTCATAAATGGCCCGGGAAAAATATGAAGTTTATCTGTATGTACAAATGTGTGTTCAAATAGATTAGTACTAGTATTTTTCATAAATGAGAGAAAAATTGTATATATGTAAAATTATTATCCAAGAGGGGTATACACTTGTAATTGTATTTAATAAGAGACATATATATAAAGTGCTAGTGTATCAATTTAGTGCACTTAAAATAAATTTTTTCACCTTAAAAGTTAAAATCCAAAGTTCATAATTTGGCCACGAGTGTGTGTTCGAGTTTTTGAGGTGGGAGAACATGTGATATGTCATATGTGGATGAAGAAACAAGGTTGAATTTAGTATATTTTGTTGTCTTCGTAAAATACATATATTGCCTAATTGAGGTATATTTCTCCCTTCTATTCATTTCTTTTTTCTTTTGTTTATACTATCCCATTTTCGTAAGGAACCCAAACACGGGCAAATAAAATCTATTTTGAAATTTGAAAAAGGTTCACATAGTTAGATCTTGTGTGGTTTTACACGTTTGTGTGCATGGTTCTACATGAACAGTTATAGGTTATTTGTAAATTGACCTAAGTTGAACTTTTAGTAAATTACATCAGACTAATAAATACTTTATCTATTTATTTTGCGGATTTGGTAATTTGCAACAGGGGTTGATAATCGAACAATAGGATTTGTTGGCATTTATTGTTGGAGAGGGTTGAGAACTTGATATAAAGTGAATTATATAGTCCATGCTATAACTAGCTTTTCAATTCAATGAATTTTTTTAATAAAAATTCATTATGTAAATGTACAGTTTATTAAACAAGCTAGTTGGTTTGAGATTTGTTGAGAAAAAAAGCTATCGACTAAATTTTCAAGTAGTTTTACTAACCAAGTGAAATTCATCTCCACTTATACTAAATCATTAAATCTTATATGGCTTATATATTAGTTACTCTAATTAATTGTATACTTCAGTAAAACTTAAAATCCTATGAACTCAGGGAATAGTTGAATCGGTACGAATCGAAGAGAGTAACATTAACTAATAATTGACTAGTGTTCGTGATGTATTTTAAAATTTACAAGTGCCATACTATACCTTATTAATTAATTTGGCTCCGATCCGTTTTCAAATAATTCTATTAGAGGAATAGTACTTTCCTACATGGATAGTCATAGTTTAAGAGTGGAATGTCAATTTTTTGTTTACGTTGTAAGCAGCACGAGTCGCGTGGAAATGTAGAGGAACTTAGCTACAAACGGCATGAAGCTTGCCGTTCGATCTTTTCCTTGGACCTTAATATTGCTAGTACTATTAATGATGGATCCATTATCCTCTACACTTAAATAATTCGTTTTACACGCATAATATATAAGTAGCAACGAAACAATTCCATTTCTCCGAACCATTATTCGAACAAACAGCACACAGCCAAAACTCAAACATTATAATTTTCTTCGCAGATCAATCATCAATGAACATGGAAAACATGCCTGGAATGGGATCAATGTCAAACGCAACCAATGACCACCACATGCCCGAAATGTCGACTATGGCCATGTCTCACATGACGTTCTTCTGGAGCAAGAATGCACAAATCCTCTTCTCGGGGTGGCCGGGTACAAGCACCGGAATGTATGTGCTAGCCCTCATTGTTGTCTTTGCTCTCGCGTTCTTTGCGGAGTGGTTGTCTTGTTGTCGTTGGATTCTTGGCGAATCGGCTGGGAAAGATGGAAGTTCGGTTGCAAGTGGTATGGTTAGGACACTGTTTTATGGAACAAAGGTGACTTTGGGTTACTTGGTCATGTTGGCTGTCATGTCTTTTAATGTTGGTGTGCTTATTGTTGCTGTTGCAGGACATGCTCTGGGATTCTTTTTTTTTGGTACGAGTAAGGTTTCTAAAAGTTCCGTAGATTCTTGTGCATGAGCTAGATTTGAATATTTCTCTTCATGTAATCAATAATGGTGTGTTCTATGGGTTCTCTTGATCATCTTTTAATAGATTTTGACCTTTTGCTCTTTAGATGAACAAAATGAAGTTCTATTGGTTTATCAGGATATTTATTTATGTATTCGTAAATATAAATCATATATATTTTTCCATTATGTAATTTTAAAGTCTAATCAAGGCAAAGGCAAGTAGAATTGTTATTAAAATTTAAACAAGGTCAATTCTAAAAAACTTTTGTTTAAATGGAGGGAAAATCAACCCGAGAATCTGATATTCCTCCTGCTTCAACACGAACAACAACTTCGCACCTTCCCTTTGGCCAAGGCCAAGTATGCGGGAATTGAAAGTATGATGACTGATGTGTATACGAGGTGATTGCACAAAGACGGTAAAGTGATAGTGTTTGTAAGTAGGTCAAGGGTGAGAATTGAGATCATGAGAATATATTGAATTTTGAGAAATGGTAAACACAACCTATAAGTATAGATTAACATGATATAAAGTACTGAAATGCCTAAGATTTTCGGCTCATTCCGATGAAACGAACTTGAAATCAAAATTATTTTAATCACTTTGTATTTGACGAATGTTCTATTTATTTTAAAAAATTATAAGAAGTTTGGAAAAATAGTGAAACGGCTCTTTCTTTTGAGATCTGAAACGTATCCAGAAAGTGGGTTTGAATTCAAGGAAAAATCTCGTCACCTATCACTTTTTTAGCTAAAAGATAAAAAGGGACCAACTGTTTATTTTTCTTTAAAAAAAGTCCAGTTCCAGTTTTCTGTATTATATAGAAAAAATTATATAATAGTGTTCACATAATATAATTTTAAACCTAATATTATATTATAATGTGCACCTAATATACTTTTTTGGTATTATAGTGTGCATATAATATAACGATCGTTTTTTAATTTTATTTCTAAGTAAATAGTGTCCTTTTAACTCTTCATTCATGGAAGATCAGAGGGCCCGTTAGCAATGTGCTCTATAAGCTTAATGAAATGGGCTAATTAGTACAGGTTAATTGGGCCATAGTCTCATTGACCCATCACCCATGTAATCATTTGGTATGGTTTGTTCTATACTTGTATTAATAGCAAACGTGTTTGCTAACTTTGCTTTGATCAAAATCGTCAACATGAAACAAATGATGTCAGTTGGAATCAGGAAGCATGTAATATTATATGACCAATGACCTTATAAGTCCAACCGTGATGACGTTCGACTAGTAGAATATAATTCAGATTTAGAATCTACAGTTAATCACACCTTAAGACAATTATTAAAAACTTAGTCATACCTGCAACTTTGATATTTATAACACGACATTACTGCGTATTACTGTCATTGGCACAATAACTTCATGACCGATTCCGACGAAATGTGTTTTCCAGATTTACAAGTGTACAATAACTTCATGACCAATTCCGACACCATGCAATCATCATATACGCAATAAAAAATGAAAACGGTATCAAATTTACAGAAAATTGACTTAATAAACCTATACATTGATAAATAGAAGCAATTTATTCTTCTTCTTCACTATACTATCTAATTAATCACATCGATAATTTTTACAGAAAAGGTAAAATACAATAGAGCTGTCATCTTCGAGCTCATTATTATTATTCCGTCAAGATTCTTTTTCCTTCCCTGTGTGGGTACCAGTACTAGTAATATCATTATTTTATTCGTATCGAATAATGACGTCACATATTTGGAAAGATCATTAATAAGTCCATTCTTGTGGTAATAGCATCTCCTGATCCTCATGGGTTGTCGGCTGGCTTTGGAACTCCGTTTGTCCCTTTCGTTGTCCCTTTGCTCTGCTTGATTCATCTGCTGATGTATTGCAGTATTAAGTACCATGCAACATGAATTGATATAGCATAGTATATATCGAAAACCATCAATCATGTTTTTTAATATTTGACGGAATCTGCCGCGGCGAAATCAGAATTTTATCTACTCCGTACCTCATTATTATATCTATAATATAAAACTAAAAAAATTCAAATCAAAATTAATAAATATAAAATACATTACATTTATAAAGAATATCAATCTTTTTTTCTAAGTGTTATAGAAGTTATATTTTAAACTATTATTATAAATGTATATTATTCACAAATCATGCGTTTAACTAATTCGTACTGAAAAATAATTAGATAAAAAGTATTTAAAAATCAGAGTTTTTTTTTACAAATTTAATGAATCAAACCACTCCAAATATACATATAAGGATGTGTTATAATGAAAATAAAACCGTGTTAATTGTTAAAATTTAAGTTATAATGAACATAAAAAATTCAGAATCGACCCCGTACTGAGTACGGGGTCACCACCAAGGTGGCTTCGCACTGGCCATCTAGTTAGTAAACTTTTTTTTAAACATAAGATAATTTAGCTACCAATCAATTCATCAACTTCGAATCAATTTATTAAGTCATTTTGAGTCATTAATACATGAGAATGAAACCTTTGTTAAATAAGGATATACTTTATTCAACTGAAATTTATAAAACTGAGCTAAATAAAGATTTAAATTATAATTAAATCGAACTACACTGAATTTAATTGAACTGAACTGAACTAAATTAATTTTGAGTTGAATAAAATACAACGAATGATATACTTAACAAAAGTTTGACAAATAAGCAATTGGAGCATCAAATTGTGTACAAGTTGCGTAGAAAGAAGCAATTGGGAGAAGATAGATACCTTTAGGATAGGAGTGATTGGAAGAACCACATCTACTATTTAATGAAGGGACAGGTGTAATTGTACGCCCATTAAAGTGTTGCTCCAGTGCTTGTAAAACTCTAGTTGGTATAAGGACCGTCGAACACCCTAATGAATCAAATTTCAACATTAATACAATACTACATATAGTAAATTGGTGATGAAAGAGTTGTCGAGCACTGATTGGATTTGAGAATGTAAAATATAGTAAATTATCGACTGTAGATCAAGTAGCATGTCCCTCTCATACGAAAAGTTGCATGGTGAAGGTCCCTGTGTATAGTAACCACAATAATTGAAACTCTTGTGGCTTAATATTCTACACTGGATCTTGAATGAGAGGGTCCTACCTAAGCAAGATTCCAATCTAAGTTCACGGTTGAAAGATTGAATCATCAAGATTCCTACTCAAGGTTTTTTGGCTTGTGCACATACCAAGATATTTAAACAAGAGTACAATTTATCATTATAAATTTAGATAGTTGAGGAATCGTGAGAGAAGATGCAAAACCCCACAACTATTGGATTGCGATTGGAAACCAAATTAATAGTCCAAAATCATGTCATGCGCCTAATAACTTCAATTTTGGTTCCAGTATCATCGGCCTTCAATTAAGTAGATTCTCCAGCACACTCTATTCTCTATTCTATCATACAGGTTACATTGATTGGTTCAATTTTGTACGATCTTATCATCTATATGGACTAATTTGACATTTTAAAAATAATAATTTGAAATATAAACATATTAGATAACTTTTCAATGGCCTTTCTTGCATTATCAGGTATGAGTGGTTTTATTGTCGAATTCGAAGTATTTTTAAAATTAATTATTAATGAAAAATATCTCTTACTAACAAAACTAAACTTATCAACTATGTTGAAATCAACCAATACTTAATCGGTTGATGGCTTGCCTAGCAGTTTAGGTGTAGTTTTACCAAGAAAAATTAACTGATGTGTGAGCAATCAATTGTCATTTTAAGGAAGCGTACTTCAATCTTATTAAAGTAAAACTCACAAATCTCCAACTTATAAACATATGAGGGAGGAATTTTGTTAAAGACATTAACAACATTATTGTTACCGGTTGTAAAATCTATTTATTATAATGTCTAAAATGGAACGATCTATTGACATACAATATAAAATTACATCAAAACTACAAAATGACACATTAACCGTACTAAAATAAGCTAAGCTATTAGTATATGAATTTTATAATTCGTCATCATATTGACCTTTTGCACTATTTTTTTATGGATACATAATTGTTTGGGTTAATGGATACATATCACGAAGAAGACTCTAAGACTATCATAATATCATTCCTAATATAATCATTTTCTTGCATTTGTACTAATCGCTTGCTTAGTGTTCGCCAAAGAATCTTTGTATTATAAATTACACATAGATAGAATAAAGTATACTTTTACACATGTCATCAAGCAATTTTCAACCACCAATCTAATGAGAACGATAGAGTAGGATTTACTTCAGTTTTATCTTTAAATCACAACTAATACTCATATAATATGGTAAATAAACTTTAGTTAATCATGACATTAACGTGATTCTAAACATGCTTTAAGGTAGCCGATTTCCTAAACTTTGAGCCTACGATTAGCCTCCAACTACTCTTCTTTTTTTCTTAAAAAAAATAGAGCTTTCTATATTCTAGATGAAATTACAAATCCACTTTTTTTTCTTTTCGGAGTACATCAATCACATGTTATCGATTATTCACTCATTCGTCTTAGTCAGATTAAGGAAAATGATTTTTTTTTAGAACGGAGAAAATATATATCATCCAAAATTCATACGACCGCAATTTAGAAAGTGACTAATAGTCCATTCGATTTCCTCCGGACCACAAGGTTTATAGTTATTTTTGCTAAACAAAGTTAACTTAAACCATAAGAATAGATTCTAGCATAAAACCTCAGCAACAACATTTGCCAACTCTAGTTGAAATGGTCCCAATTAATATTCCTACACTGGAATGAATCTAAAATAATTCTACAACAAACCATGACAAGTTTTAAATGATATGATATCTATCGTGATCTTCAATCAATCTCTTTTAAGGTTGTTTGTTAGGCCTTTTCTTTATCTCTATATACTTTGATGTTTTAAATAGGCAAATATGGCAGTTAATATTACACCATAACCACGCTTTTCTACACATTTATTATATTGCTACTGGTCAAAGTTTCGAATCTCGTTTAAATAAAATCGAAAAATATATTTTTTAAAATGAGAATAAAAAAAATACTAAAACGTCTCACTTTAATGAAACGAACTTAAAATTCAAAAGTATTTAAATATTGTGTACTTCATTAAATGAAAAACTTAAAATTCAAAAGTATTTAAATATTTATACTTCATAAAAATTTTATTTAATTTCTTCTAAAAGTACCGAAACGCCTACAAAATAAACTTCAAGACCTTTTCATTTTAAGAATCCGAGAAAAGTATTTAGTATTGAAATCTTAATACTACTCATCATACACTACACCCATTGCAACTATACCTAATCCATGAAGTCGTTTTTAACAAAGCCTCAAAGTAACACTTTTCACGCATATAATTCGGAATAAACAAACAAAGGAATAAATTCCGGTACCTGATTTCTTCTTCAACTCGGCCGGGTCGTTATTTACCCGGGGTAAGAACACACCAGTTCCACTTGACCCATTTTTCGATCCGGTTCCACCAAGAAAAACCGCCCGCATACCCGACCCATTTTGTATTTTTGCTCCTACTTTGCCATTTCCCCAGTGTCTCGCTCTGTATTGCATATATGGCTTCTCTTGCATTACAACATTTTTCGGCTGATTCGGGTCTGTACTACCGAACCGTCTGCAGGAAGGTAAAATGGTACCCGGATTCTTCATTATGGGTGGTTGATACCCCTACAAAATATTCCATTTTTCTTTTTAGTCATCAGTAAGTGAGTAAATGTAAACCTTTCCAACTGAAAATTGATATAAACAGAACAATTTGGTTAACGATAAATCAAAACTGTAGTTTAATTTTATAAAAATAAGAAACACTTTCACTCTGTTATTAACAATAGTCCAATTCCAATATATCTAAGGTGTATAACTTACTCGGGTCGGGGCTCCGTCAGGGTACAACCCGGCATAGTTGATGTTATTGCTAGCAGAAGAATCCAAACATGGAAGTTCCTTGCTGTTCTTCACCGGGCTAATAAGTCCCTTCATCATTTAAAAAGATGAAAAAAATCGAATCAATACTTTTTTACAAAATAGTGAACTACAATCAAATAAAATAGTTCTAAACATATTAATTTAATGTTGATACTAAAAACAGGTAAAAAAAGAAAAGAAAATATTACTACTACCTCAGAATCATCAGAAACAGAGTAGTTTTCGTCATCATCATCTTGAAGCATGCACTCGGCCATCTCACGACTCAACTCTGCGATAAAATCTCCATCTTCGCTCTCCGACGAGCCCAGCTCGGACTCGAACGGAGTACTGAAACCCGAAGAAGACGAGTCGCAGAAAGACGAAAGCCGGGTCAAACTCGAATTCGAACCGAACAGAGAACCGCTACTGTTGTTATTAAACCTGGGACTGATCTGCTGTTGCGGGTTGAGGTCGGTTTGAAGCGCCGTTTTCTTTTGAGCTTTGAATAGATCAGCGTAGAGCAGAGGCTTCTTGTCCTGACAGTCAAGAGCCATGTTCTTGGAACAGAGAAACAGCTTGTGAGGAAATTAAGGTTGAAGAAAAATCCCTGAGTTGTCGGGATGTTAATGAAATGAAGTTCGAATTTGAGTGGTTCGAAATTGTGATGATGATGATGAATCGAATTGAGTTGAATTGAGGGAGAAATTAGTTATTTATTGGCGGTTTGGATTATTATTAAACTGATTGTTTTGATTTGAAGTAAGTAGAGAGGTTGTAACGGAACAGTTTGGGATTAAGGGGCTCACGTTGAGGACAAAATACTCGTACTTGGTCGAATTTTTTGATTAATTATAGGGTTATGATAAAACAACTTTATTTACTTTACTTATATGGAGGGGTTGTGATATACTACTACTACTACAAATGCATTGCATATATCATGGGTTAAGTAGGTGGACTCTAGGTTTGTCTACCCACTCATACTCAACAATATCTCCCAATTTTGGAAACCTATCTGTCTTTCACCAAGATTATCTCCCCTTTTCGGTGACAATACGAGCTATACACGATTAATTCGATACGAATACCATGTAGTAAGATGATGTTGATATTTGTAATTATCCTTTGTGTTTGTATAAATGGAACCTAAAGTCTTGTTTAAAGCGAACAAATTGATACATCCCCACTCCATAATTGATATAGACCTATGGTTGGAAAGTTTTCTTATGGTTTTGGTGTTTGTGAGAATGTTCTCCTTCGTTAAAGCTTGTCATATGTATATATTCCATTTAGCATGTGTTATGAGTCGAACGGGTATAGTATCAATTGTCGATTTAGTTCATTAGTTACCACATGGCACATTTGAGAGGTGAGTTCATTTGGTTTTGGTTTAGTTGGGAATTTGGTTGATATGATTGAGAAAATATAGTATCTTATTATTAGCTTTAGGTAATTATAATTTATAACTAGATATTGAATAATGAACCTAGGCAAATAAAGTTAGGAGAAATCATATATTCTAGGAGTGATTGAAATTCACTTTTAATATAATTATTTTTAGAACGAGATATTATTTTAAGTAAGTATGTATGTGTAAGTAATTAAAATTGAGAATAAACCAACTTGGCACATGCATTACGTATCAAGATCAAATGGACTACAAATTGGACATTCAAAGGTAAATTATTTGGATTAGGTGAATTAGGCTTAGGTGACATATACCTATTTTTACTCCAATACAAAGTCCAAAGATCGGTATGAGATCGATGAGAATTGTTGGGATTTGTTTGAGAAAACGGTTGACAGATGAGCCAACTATTCCTATTTTGTAGTCAACCATTGTTGATTGACGAACATGGTTGTTAAGCTACGTTTAGAAATTGGGTCTATCCTAAAGTGGTGGAGATAAGGTCACCATGATTCTTGTATTGGTTGAGCAATTTCAAGGGTTACTTTTTATAGCTTTCATATACATATCCATCTGATTAGAGACACATGTCAATGGATGCGATCGTGATCAGAGTTTCATTTATATATGTGGAGTGAAAATTATTAAACTCACCTCAATCTTTTAGCTCATCCAGCTGAAATAATAATTAAAAAAAAAAAACTACATTTTCAAAATGATTTTATGTACTTTTATATATTAAATACATAAATTTTCAATCCAACTGCAGTTCATGATCTGCGTTCAAATGGAGTTTCGATAATGGCAGTTGCACCCCGATTGACCACAACTTCAAGTAATTCAACATCACAGATGAGCCTAGGAAACCTACCTCCAATCCCACCTCCAACAACAACAACAAATCAGCCAATCGAATTAGGAATAGCAAACCAAAATCAAAATCCATCAAATCCTTCACTAACAGAGCTAACCTTGTTCCCCCTCCAAACAGACCTCTCCCTTCGACCTTCATTACCCAGAACCCAAACACCACAAACTGTCCCTCTGCTATCTCAACCTCTTTCATCAACAATTGTCTCAACTCAAAGACAATTCCCAGTTCGTCAGCAATCGTTCAATTCTGAGGGGCTCAGGCCCTCCAGGTCAGTACAAGAGATGATGGAATATCTTTCCGATCGGACAAGGAGCTAGAATCACAATCGATAGAGCTCGTCCTCTACTCCTCAATCCAGGTGGTCGAGGTCAGTGCAACAAATAATCGACGTGTTGACAAGGAGGGACAGAGAAAGATCCCCTCCCCCTTTTCTGATGAACCCGAGTACGCTATAAATTGTGAGCTCCAACAAATTTAATGTGAATCCAATGCACAGAGAACATGTATTGATCCAAGCTTCCAGAGCAGCGGAAATGATCCAGCTCAATTACAACATGCTAATTGCTCCAGTCCTCAGGGCCAGCTGTGATGCACACTGTGGTGGTTGTTCCTCACATTCACGGAGTGGAAGCATCGATTAATCCACTATCACTTCAAAACGTCACCGGGCATATGTGGAGGAACCTAGAGATGGGAGCGTGGATCCCTCTTATTGAACGTGGTTCCATGAAGATAATATTCGGGAATGTTAGCGGCTCTGTCAGAAGAGAAACAATGCGACAATTGAAGGATTATATTGATGAATATTAATGGTAGTATTATTGGATACTAGAACGAGTATTTCAGAAGATGTTGTATGGGACGGTTGGGTTTTAACAAACATCACATTACCCTATTGTTGACCATCTTAATATGGGTGGATTTTGGTTCCTTTGGGATGGTTTCAGGGTCAATATGGAGATTGACAGGACTACTTAACGGGTAACACACTTCAAGTTGAAAATTCCATCTGCCAACATGCATGTGCAAATGTCAATAATATATAACTATGTCCAACCTAGTTGGCATGAGAGCAAGTATTCATCTATTTTAGTCAGTTTGTTACTCTTCCTTGGATTGTAGGGGGGGGGGGGGGGTGGCAGGATTTTAATAATGTTCTTAGCCCTCATGAGAAAATTGGGGGTAGATTGGTTCATTAGAAAAGAGTTAATGATTTCAGAAATTGCCTTATGCATTGTGGTTTAGAGGATCTTGGTTACTATGGTCCTAGTTTTACTTGGTGGAACAGGCAGTTTGCGTCTAGTTTCATTATGGAAAGACTTGATAGGGCTTGTGCTAATTAAACTTGGCTTTCCAGTTTTACTAACACTATTGTCAAGAACTTAGTGAACTCTATCTCTGACCATACTGCTCTTTTGGTTTATACCAATTTTTTAGGCGCAAAAAATTGAAACTATTTAGGTTTGAAAATCATTGGAATGAAAATTCTAAATTTATGAATCTTTTTAGTGAGTTTTGGAATTTTGAAGTTATTAAGCCTGAATTTTCTTTCTACCATATTGCCAATAAACTTGCTGACTCTGTTGGGAATTGGTCTCTGTCGAACCTTAGTGCTCTTAACAAAGAACTTAGGAAGAAGAGAAGGGAACTGGAAGATATCACTCATAAGCTTCCCTTCAACCCTTCACTGGGGATCATTGAAACTAAGCTTAGAGAGACTATCAATAGTCTTAGAACCCAAGAAGCTCAGTATAAGTCTCAGAGATCCAAAAGAAATTGGCTCAAACTTGGGGATGCTAACACCAAATTCTTCCATGCTATAGCATCTCATCAGAAGAAACAAAATTTCATTCATGGTATTAAATACTATGATGGTAACTAGATCACTGATCAGGACCTTTTACTTCATCATTTCCAAAACTTTTTTGCTACTCAGTTTCAGGGTTCTCAGACTGATTCTTTCAATAACTTGGAGATTCCTCAGCTTGATCTAAGTAAATGGTCTCACTTACTTGCTCCAGTTTCTATGGAGGAAGTGTAGCGCCCCAGATCTGGTCCGGACGTCAAGGATTGTGCCGAACAACAAAATATATGTAGATACCAAAATATTATTATTCTTTACATCTCCAAAGGGTACTTCGTAACGTAAGACATAAAACACACATATAAACTATAAGATTAGCAGCGGATAGTCCAGTCCTAGTCAGTCGGTACCTAGCTACCCGGTCCTATCCTCGTGCTCCATATCTGGGAAAGCAGAATTATTGGAAACA
>JAYMSP010005280.1:0-14028 GCA_036897095.1 Plantago elongata | reverse complement strand
CGACTGCGACGAGAGTTCACCGGAAAAAAAACCCAACTCCGGTCGAAATCCCCTCTCTCGTGCTCCTCCCTTTCTCACTCACCCTTCCCGGAAGAAAGACATCGAACAAACATGAAGAAGAGAGATCAGAAATGATGATTAGATTCGAGAAGGGTCGAACAGGGGGCACAAATAGTCGATCCGAAACTTACAAAGAAAATGAGTTAGCCATCACACTGGAAAAGAGGAAAAGAAATACACTGATGTTTGTGAAGTGGAGATGTGTGAAATAAATTATGTTGGAAATTATTGAGACACAATCTCAAAATTCTAAGGTTTTTTGATTCAATTCAAATATTAATAAAATACTAGACCTCAAAATCCTACTTCCACTCTAAAAAATTGGGCAAGGCAACACGTTTCGGTTAAGGCAACACGTTTCGGACAAGACAACCCCCATTTCGAGAAAGGCAACACCTTTCGGGCAAGACAACACATTTCGGGCAAGCCAACACATTTCGGGCAAGTCAACCCCCATTTTCGGGCAAGCCAACACATTTCGAACAAGTCATCCTATGCATGTCAACAAGTTACCATCTTGCTTGACGAATTCGAAATTGCTTGCCCGCAAGTGTATGTCGACCTTGCTTGACATACCAAAAATTGCTCGCCCGCAAGTGTATTCCAACCTTGCTTGACATACCAAAAAATTGTTTGTCCACGATTGTGTGTCAACAAGTTTCCACCTTGCTTGACACACCAAAAATTGATTGCCTACGGTTGTGTGTCGACAAGTTCCAAACCTTTCTTGACATGCCAAAAATTGCTCGCCCGCAAGTGTATTCCAACTTTGCTTGACATACCAAAAAATTGTTTGTCCACGATTGTGTGTCAACAAGTTTCCACCTTGCTTGACACATCAAAAATTGATTGCCTACGGTTGTGTGTCAACAAGTTCCAAACCTTTCTTGACATGCCAAAAATTGCTTGCATACAAGTGTATGCCAACCTTGCTTGACATACCAAAATTGCTTGCCTTTGTGTGTCAACAAGTTTCCACCTTGCTTGACACACCAAAAATTGCTTGCCTACGGTTGTGTGTCAATAAGTTTCCACCCTGCTTGACATGTCAAAATTTGCTTGCCTGCAAGTGTATGTCAACCTTGTTTGACATGCTAAAAAATTGCTTCCCTACAATTATATGCCAACAAGTTCCCATCTTGCTTGGCAAATGAAAAATTGTCACCTTCCAAATTTTTCTGTCAGTAAGTATACATCTTGCTCGGCAGACCAAAGTTGTCAACCTTGAAATTTTCCTTAAAAAAGTGTTCGTCTCGCTAGATCGAACCATTCATCGTGAAAATTTCCGTCTCCGGACATCCGTTACACTAGTGCATCCACAGAGTAATTGACACTCTGAAAGGAGCATAACGGCATACACCTGTGACCCAATTGTGCATCGAAGAGTGGGGGACAAACTGTAATGGCCAAAATTCGCTCTTCCAACAAGACTGGCAAATTGATCCATCAAGGTCACAACCCAATCCACGGTCCTTATATGAGTCCATCTCAACCTCACGCGCGGGTCGGGCTCCAAGAGGCCTCTGAACCAAGCCACCTAGTGGACCTGTCACACAACCAAAAGGCTTGCATACTAACTAACTCATTTGGCCTCCCAACTTCTTAGCAGGCCGACAAGCTAGCCAACACACTTGGTGAGTCTAACAGCATGCGAGCCAACCTTACTTGACTGACTCGCCCAGTCTGCCAGAAACGAACTCAACCAACTTGAGACTCGTCCAACCCAATTCGCAAAGCTAACCATGATAGCCTAACGGATTGACCGACCCACGTTGCTTGACTAACTCAGTCAGTCAGTAAGCAACCAACTAGACTCAGTCAGCCCACGAAGCCAGTCCTGACCCGACCCCGAATATAGGAGAAGTGGGTACAGACTCTAACGGTGGGATGGTCTATATAGGAAGGTAGGCGGAAGGAGAAAAGATCATCTCATTCAGACTATGAAAAACCCTAGCTATCAATCAAACGTCTCTCCCTCAGCACTCTATCAATCAGTCAGACGATCAAGCTCTCAGGTTGTCAGTCAGCCGTTGTCAATCAAACGCTGTCAGCCAGACATTGTCAGTCAGCCACTATCAGCCAGACATTGTTCGTCAGACAATCCAGCTCTCAAGTTGTAGGTCAGACGATCAAGCTTCATCTTCCGCCATCCCACCTTTGCTTATCGACGATCACTATTTAGCTCCCCTTCGCACGGTTAGTTAGCACATTGTCGGTAACCATCCACTCTCTGTCGAACCGTCAACAGGATAATTCGACCTCCATTATCCCCATTTCTCTCATTGCCGCTTTGCTTAGTCTTTGTCTCATTATTAACTTGAGCGTCGGAGTCCCTACGATCGGCACCACACCGGTGTCACCTTGGTATCTTATGTCTCTAGGTTTGTTGTTTGTTGCCTTGCAGGTCGTCGGTGCCCCCAATTCATCAACCTAAATTCGATTGTAGATTCTGAGCGTCTACACATCTTATTGGTATGCTCAACTCCAAACTCTCTTGGAACCTTGAAACATTACATTCACCCCCTTCTTAAACTTGTGTGACTCCCCGTTGCACCTTGCTCGGCCCACTCGTCCACACCTTGAAATTTTGCAATTGCTCGGCCAAGGGAGGGGGGGTGATGAAGAAGAAGAAAGGTGAGAGTCGACTTATCATTTTGATTGGGTCGATTACGATAAGAAACTAGCCTTGATAAATTAGGCCAACTGGTTCATAGTCGAAATATGGTGGAAGGTGATGTAGGATGATAAAGATGGATAATTAGGTGGATTGATCAGAGCAAAGCTATGAGAGTGGACGACGAGTAGTGTTGTTTTTCGAGCCGAATATTTTGATACTCGAGCTCAAACTCAACCGAACCGAACTTATTAACAATACGAGCAAAAAAGCGAGCTCGAGCTCGAAAAAATACGAGCTTTAACGATAAAAATATTAAAAAGATGTATAAAAATAATAATTTATTAAAATAACTACTCTTAACAAGCTTTATCGAACCGAGCGAGCTCGACTCAATAACAAAACGAGTATAAATTCGGGCTCGAGCTCGACTCGAAATAGCTTATCGAGCCAAGCCTTACCGAGCCACGTCGAGCCCTCGGTAAGAATCGACTTGCATGACATCACTAACAACGAAAAAGAGATAGCTAGGTTCTTTTTATTGGAATGAGATGGCCTTTCCACTTCTACATCATGTAGAATCATCCACAACACCCTCCCCTCCCCCCCTTCATGGGATTTCAGGCGGCAATTAGAGTCCGTCAAGTGGGTTGGACTGACTCAGTTGGAAGACCAGTTTCATGTTGACTATATCAATAGCATATTCCTCTCATATTGATGGTTGGTGACTGGTTTGGCTGACCTGTCGGAATAAGCCAACTAGCTTATCAATTAACTGGTCGATTAACATGATTGACTTAATTAGTTGCTTGACTCGATTAACAAAGTTTAACTATCTAACTTATCAATGAGTTGAATGGTTGACGTGGTTGATTGAACTTGGTGGACTAGCTAACCTCTATACTAAATGGTCGACAGAGCTAATTAAGCAAGCGAACTTCTTGTAGACAAGGGTTGATTGAGCTAGGTGGGCTAGTTAGCTAGCTAGTCTGTTAACTAGACGATTGACTGATTGAGCTAGGTGGACTACCTAACGAACCTCTGAGATCCAATTTGCTCATAAGGCCAAGTTGGACTTGTTACTGGATCCTGAATTTAGTTATTGCCTTGTTGGGCTAGCTTTGTTGGACTAGAGTAAAGTACAAAAATTTAGCAAATGCAAATACATTCATTTCAAAGTAAACTTGTCGAACTTATAATTTAACTGAAATTAATGAAGGGTGTAATGTACAATACAAAGATAAGATTAAATTAAAATACCGAAAAGAATGGAAACAACTAAATTAGAAAGGGCGGTTTACATCTAACAACCTTTTTAAATACTCTATAAATGTTTTGGTCCCTATCATTTTAGAATTTACGTTGAAGTATAAACTTTGAACTAAAACAAATAAATATTTACAATGAAGGCCAAAAGTCAAACTTAATATATTTTATTTTCCTTTTCTTTAATTACTACATTTTTTTTCCTTTTCTATAATTACTTAATTTAATCTTTCATTTTCTATAATTTCTTCTATTTCTTTTTTCTTTTCTTTAATTAACTGATTGTCATATAATCAAAAGAAATGGAAGTAATGGTGAAAGTAACGGGTTTAAAAGGATACACTTTATCTTATCATATAATCAAAGAAATGGTTATTTCTGTTTTTTTGAATAAACCATTTAAAACAAAATTATTATTTTCATAATTCAATTATTCAATTTACAAGAAATACTTTATTAGATGGGTAAATAGGACATAAAGTCAACATTTTACCAGAAAATGAGCTCCAACGTAAATTATGAAAAGATAGGGACCCAAATGTTTACATAGCATCTAAAAAGGTTGTTGTGTGTAAAATTTTCAAATTAAAAAATAAGTGAGTAATGCCAAATACCACCACAAGGTGATGATTATAATGTAAAAAACCCATAATAATTACAGTCAAAAATTTTATAGTACAAAATTTATAAATAGTAATTACGTTCTGATATATATAAACTTACTTATTTTTCTCTAATTTTAAGAAGATCCGCAACCGTCTTTCTTAATTGAATCGTATATTCATTAAAATACTTGAAATATCATATTTAGTTTATAGTATAAGTATATTAGTATGCAATTGCTACAATAATATAATACAAAATTTAATTTTATTACATTAATCGCGTATTTTTAAAATTGACCTAAACTGTAAATTGTGGAAACTTTTTGAAAAGAAAAAAACTGCGTTAGTACATTTTGAATTAAGTCGTCATTATTTGGAGATGCGTCCGCACGTACACTTTTAATTTTTACAACGGTCGAATATTGATTTGACGAGTGGACGGGCGGGCGATACATTAAAAATTATCGAGTAGCAAAATGAGAAAAAGGAAATCTCTGGTGACAAGTCAGCAAGAAGAGAGATACACGTAATGAGGCAACGCAATAAAGCCAAAAGCTGAACCGAACCCTTTAAAACTCTCTTCTCATCAACCCAAAGCGCCAAAATCTAGTCTCTCTCTCTAAGGAGAAAAAAAGAGTAATGAGATTTGCCATTTCTTACTCCTCACTACTACTCTCTCTCTCTACACACTCACACACAACTCTTCTTCTTGTTCATATTCTCCACAATCGTCATCATCATCGCTTCATCTCTGTAACCGATCAATAATCAATTCGACTCGTTCAACGATCGTTCCTAGCTGGTATGAAATTAATCAAACCTAATTCAACAAATGAATGAATGAATGAATGTTTTAGTAGAGGGCTTTGCTGCTTGCTCCTGTTCTCTTCGGTGATCTTTGATTGATGATGGAATTCTTTGCGTAGGATTTGTTTAATTTTGGTTTTGATTATGATTATGATTTCGTTTTCGGTGCTCATCCAAGTGGTTTTGCGTGTGTTTGTATGTGTGTGTGTGTTTTAAATGTTGTTGGTGGAGGTGGTGGGTGGTTGTGTAGAGACGAATGTTGGCTGTCGTGTTGTTCTGCAGTGTTCTTTGGAATTGAGTGAGTTTTTCTGTATTTTGTTGCTTCTGAGCTCTATGTGGTTGTTTCGGCTGAGAAGTAGGAACTTGTTTATGATTGTTTGACCCGGTTTTGATTGAGTCGAGTGCATTTGATGTCTATGGATCCTTGAATTACACTTGATAGATTGAGGATTTATGTTAAGAATTTATTGATGATTGTGTAGCTTTGTTGACATGAGCCTTGAGGTGGGTGGAGTTTTTGGAGGTTAATGTTGCTTTTAAGGATCATGTATAGGACTTATATGTTGGTGGAAAGACTTTTCATTCCGTCTTGCTTGAATATCAAGGATAAACTATGGCATGGTGTTTATCCTTCTCCTTCCATTTTCCCTTGACTTTAATATCAATGAATTGTTGCTTAGTTTAGATTTTTTGAAGCATAGAAATTGCCCTGCATTATATTTCAGAGTTGAAGGCCCTGTTGTTTGTTACAATTTGGCTTGTTTTTTCAGTGTCATTTAATCTAATTAAAGCATTGGTGTCCTTTTTTTTTTTTGTATGGTGAAATAATTCCTGCTGCATTATCATATGCAGGTTGGATATAGGTGTAGAAATGGGGTATGGCAATCCTCCAGGGAAAGCCGTTCCTACGGAAGGGCAGAATGGGAGTTCCCACCCCACCAGAACAACTGAAGCTACTGGTAGTACGAGGACTAACAATGATGCCAACAGTTCTGAAGCTGATCTCGAATCTTTTTCGTTTACACCTCTAGGTTATACTCAATTCGGTTTGGATGACGCTATAGGAACTTCTTCATACTTGCATGAGTTCGAGAATCCAAACACGAGATTCGGTTTAGATTTCCTTGCTAATACTGAACTCGATTCAATCTCATACCGTGACAACTCCGAGGTGCCCATCTTCTCTAGACAATCACCTAATTCGTATCCTGGGTTAAGCATGGCAGAGCTTTTTGAAACTGGTCGGAGTAATACTGCCACTGCAAGTCCTATGTTGAATAATCTCTTATCTGAAGGCTATCAGGAACCTGAAAATCAAATGAAATTCATGCCAGTGAGCGGCTATGCAATCAAGGAACATGGGGCAGAAGCTAAAATTAGTGGCCTTGGTAGGTCGCAGATGCACGAAAACTTTTCTCCTTCAAGCACATCCATTTCGTTACCTACTGCTAAATTTCCGCTTCAGCATGTACCGACAGCTGATTCTGCAGGAAAAGTTGATGGGAGTTTTCTAACACTTGGAATTGGAGGTGACAAGAAATTCAGCCGCAACAATCATTTTTCTAGTCAAGAGATTTCAAGTAAATTGGAGGAAGCTGCCTCATCACAACCAAGTAGTTCTCATGCTGTACAAAAGGCAACTAATCCATGGAGTCTTCAAGGAGCATCAAATAATGCTGCAAGGACCCAGACTAGTATGAGGGGATTTGCAAACTCGGCAAACAGTGCTTTACAAGAAGCAAATAACCCGTGGAAGCTTGCAGGAGTGTCAAATAGTGCTACAGGGATCCAGACAAGTACAGGTGCATTCACAAACTCAGGAAATAGCAATGTAATCCCTAGACAGGAATCTGCTTCTGCTCAACGGAATAGTTCTCGTGCTAGACGAAAAGTAAATAATGCATTGAGCATTGCAGGTTCCTCGAGTAATGCTACAAGGATCCAAACTAGTGTAGGTGGATTGCCAAGCTCAGCAAACGATTTGATTGGGAGGATATCTACTTCTGATAGAGGTGTGGTTGTAACAGACAACACCTGGCCAGATACATCTGAGCTCCATAGTTTACAGACACCCCAAGCTGATGAACGGGCCAAATTTCTTCCACCAAGTGATAGTTTTCGTTTGTATGGCACTCCATCATCAATGCCTCCAGGATTCACCCCTGTTTCATATCCTGGACTTCTCAACTCATCCCATTTGGCCTTGCAACAAGTTAGGCCCTCAGAGTTTTCTGCCAGTCAACCCCCTTTAGCTTTGCAACAAGTTAGGCCTCCGCAGTTTAGTACTAGTCAATCGGTTTTAGCTTGGAAACAAGTTAGGCCTCCACAGTTTACTACTGGTCAATCCATTTTGGTTTCGCAGCACAGTAGGCCCTCAAGTAGTTCTACCAGTCCATCAAATTTTAATCAGCATCAGAACTTGTACAGTCAGCATGAGAGAAGTTCTGTTAATGTATTCACGGATCCAGTTTATGAAAGGCACGGTGGGATGCCCATCGTTCATCCAGGACTAAGTAAGTCATACCAGTGATCTTAAAATCGAGCATCTTTATGCACAACTCTGATCAGTTTATTATGCTCCTCGTATGCACAGGAAATACAACTCCACTAGCAGAAGCTACCAGACATGACGCTTTCCTAAGAAGCATACAACCAGTTGGTAAGCACATTACCTTGGTTGGATTGGTTCTTATTTGACCAGATTTATATAACACCCCAACTGACATCTAGTTCCATACTGTTGAAGTATTGAGTCACTGCTCCAAAAAGTGATAAACCTTCTGAGTTGATAAATGCTTCACATGTACTTATAATGCTTGACTTATTTTATTGACCATGTTTCTATAATGTAATTGTTTAGTATATTGACTAATGATAACTAGGTCTATTAAACATGAGCTTCTTTGTCCAATCAATTAAGATTACACTCGTACACTTGTGCAGCACTGGTTTTTTTCTTGGTTTTACTTTTGAGTGTAGTTTTATCATTGATTGTATTATTCCTTGATCGTTTTTATATTAGGGCAGCTGTATCCTCGTCAAGACACTGGTTCTGCTGATGCCCAGAGAGCTAGGTTTCTAACTAATTTCCCTCCGCATGTTGGTGTTCCATTCCCTCGGAGGCTAGGAGTTCAGCCTAATGATTTTACTACTGCTGAGAGCATCCAAGGTGTGTATTTTACTATTATCCAGAGCTCAAATTATTACTGTTTGATAATGTCATAATCCATCTGCAGATGATATTTAAGTGCCATGTCTTGGTGCGTGTTTACTGATTATGGTAATTTCAAATTTGAATGATGCTGGGCTTTTCTATTAATTATTAGTTTTTCTTTTGACTAGGACCTGCCCCATTCCCTACGGCTGCTCAGTTCAACACTGCTAGGCCGTTTCCTGCAGCAGGCATGTTTTTGTGGTTGACATTTTAGTGCAATCTGTTATGCCTTCTCTTTCAATATAGATATATTTTCTACTCAACTTTGCTTCATACTCTCCACAGGCCAACACCTGCCTGGTATTGCAGCTCCATCTTCTATAGCTCCCCGAGATTATTATTCTAGAGGTTTGTACATTGATCAAAGTTTCTGGTACACATGAGGTTGCATAAGTTGTTGTAATGGTTTCAATTTTTACCATCTTTACAGGTCAGGGCAACAGATTGGAAAATCCTAACATTGCTCCTCAGCCTTTTCCTAGAATTCATCAGCAGACTTTGAAAAGGCCAGCAGTAAGACCTCCTGTTGCAACCTCTAGTCAACGTAGGAGAATTGCCGCTCAACCTAACACTAACCCTTATCAAAGTCATAGCAATCATGTTCCTGGTACGGCAACAGGCCGTACTCCAGCTGCAACCCCTCTTCAAATTAAAGCGCCAGGTATATTACTTTTTCTTTTCTCTATTTTAGAAACTTTTGAACAGACAAAAGTAATTTGATGTTGATGTAGCACTGTGCCTTGTGCTGTCTATATTTCATATATATTCTAGAAGCATCCCCTCTTTATGTTCCAATCCATGGTTAAGCCTCATATAAATTCCTTTATATCTTCAGTTAAACTACATCTAAAATAAAGGTTATGATATTTCAGTTTTTCCTTGAATGATGAATGTTGGCCTTCTCACTGACATGTCAGCTTTCATTTCTTTTTATTTAAACTGGTTTTCCTTTTGAGCATTTCTGTAACATACGTGCATAAAGCTGGGCATAGAAGAAACATTTTGCATCATTCACTTCCATTCCATACTATTTGTAGGAAATGGTCAAATTAATCTATTAAATTCTCAAGTAACGGGAGACTTTTCGAATGGATTTTCAAGCCTTTCTCCTTTTAAACACAAAAGAGCTTCTACACAGTATACGAATCATAATAAGACAACTTGCTTATGATTAAGTGAAGTGGATAATAAGCATAAATTGAAGTTACACAGAGTTGAGGAGATCTACTTATGTCAAAGGAGGAATTGGAATTATGATGTCATTTCAGAACTTACTATTTCTCAAACTCTTGCAATCCTACACTTTAAAAAGTTTTGTGCAAACTCTGGCTGCTTTTAGCTCTTTCATATAACTTATACCTCAGTACTACAATTTAATACTTCTACTTTTTTCCAAAAGCATTGGATATATGCTCCCTGCATTTTGTAACATCCACTATATTATCCTTTGATACGACACAATTATCATGTTGGTTTAGTAACTAGACATATAACTGTAGGTTCCGAAGAACTTCCTCTACCAAGTGGAAACAGGTGTTTCATCTGCAGGAGGGATCTCTCATTTACAGCAGAGGGCCAAGTATACCAGCCCACTAATCTACCAATGGTTGCTGTTCTTCCTTGTGGCCACACTTTTCATGATCAATGCTTGGAAAACATCACCCCCAAGGACCAAGCCAAGGATCCACCTTGCATCCCTTGTGCCATTGGTGAAACATAACATTTTTGCTGCATTTTTGTTTTTAATGCTTCGGCCATCTCTACAACATCATCAATTATGAATTTTTTTGTCATGATTGTTGGAAATGGGCTATCAGGAAAAGAACTTGGGAGGTTTTGAGATGTTGATCGAGATGGGTATAGATCGTAGAACTGTTCATAGAGCTATAGAGAATTATTAACCCATATAGTCGGAGGAGGTATACCTATTTTGTGGGGGATGTAAGGTGTATATTTGGCTTATTTTGGTACAATCTGTGTACTAGTATTAGCTTTTAAACTGTAACAGTAAATACAGCTGCTCTAGCCAACATCAGGAGTATGTTTTTGTAGTTTTCATCATGTACTAGTTGCAACTTGACAGAGCTAAATGCTATAGAATATCTGCGGTTTATATCCGCTCATTGGAAATGCAATGTGCCCGTTTTCTTGAAAGAAAGTAGCTTACCTATACATAGAATATTACAATTACATAATGGAACATGTTCAAATTATTTATCAATACAATTGCTAGACTCAAATCACAATGCTCTACTCAGAGAGTAAAATTATCCATTTAAAAAATTTAACTCGTGATCTCTTACGAATGTTTCAGCTAACCATTGAGCTACCAATGCTTTCAACAGTGGTGCTGCTTTTACTGCTTAAAAATGTGTATACTTTCTTGGATTGGGAATGCAGCCCACACGGTGCAGCAAAAAAATTCAACTTGGTGCAATTTATTGAAAGTCTTTGTCTTATAGAAGTAATAAATAATCTGATCAACAAGTGTTTTTGGAGTGGGGTGTGGCCATGTGGGCATATCGACATCGGAATGTAGCTTATTCAGGAAATACCTAATTGGCATACTTACCCAATTTATGAAACCATTGCTCGTTTATCACTACATGTAATATGTTCTGAGCATAAAATCCTTCATTTGTGATATGAAAGTTTGAAAATCATTGGTGGATGGCGATATTATTTATGTGATTGACTACAGTATATTATTATTTTGGACTATCCAGAAAGTCTGATCTTATGTATCACTTTTATTGTGAATCACATGTGCTACCTAATACCTATCATTATAAACCGGAATGGTTGATGAAATACAAATTTATCTTTTTAAAAAGACTAAAAGTGACTCGAACCCGTCTTATTATTTGGAGGTGAAGCGTCTTGCCAACTGAGCTGCTGCACTTTGTTATCACTGATGAAATACAAATGAATGCAAGAAGCATGATGTAACATTCCAACATCTCACATCGGATAAAAGCAGTTTGAGTGAATGATCACCACTCTTCCCTTCTATAGTATGAAAATATGTGCAGGCCACAACCTAAAGTGAACCTTAATATATCAATGAAATGTGTGTGGAATAATTATGAATAACCTCATCGGTTTAATAGATGAAGTCTCAATGTATTAATGATTGGGTTGTTACATATATTCCGTAACTGACATTGAATTTGCTATCCTACTACTAGGAATTTCATTTAGGCAAGGTTCAAACTAAGACCTCAAAGGAATATGAGCTATGAAAAGTTACGTATGGTGAATCGGACATACACAAAGATACCATCAACATATGGAGCAATTGCGAAAGTTGAGTGTATCTTCGTTCTTATGTTTTGAGTTTTGACATTAAGTTTTCCCTAGTGGGTTAATTTATTAGAGTTTTGTTGAAGTTTTTTCATAAATTTATGTCAACAAATTTATTTATTTGGTGGAATTTAACTAGTCATTTGTATTATCTGAATGTACAAAACATGTATCATCGAGGGAAGGCATGAATCAACTACTATTTTCAAGTATAATTGTATTAAAAAGTTACTTTTAGTGAAAAATTGTGTAATTTGTATGTATAAATAATATCAGCAGTTATTATTCCTTGTGTGTAAATTAATTTTGTTTTCCAATAATGTTAGAAATTATGTGGTACCAGTAACCAAAATAAAATTAAGCTAGACGGATGAAGTTTTATACTAATAATAATATTTATTATTAATTCTCTTTTTCAATGATATCTACTACATGCGTCTAATTCAGTTGAGCAGTGTTTGGCCTTTCAAAAGAGTGGGTATTTCAAATTGTATATATTTATACATGAACAATTCTAGAATCCAAGACATAATTTGCCCGGTAGATGCACTGTATTTCGGTCGTTGACCGCATTGTTTCGCTGATTGGTACGACATTTGATTTTAAATGCGCTTCTTTCGTCCCGTGGGTTTGCGCGAATCGGGATTTAAAAACGCATCACAACGCACCTTTTTCAACGTTTTAAAATGCTAGCCTTCAGTTGGCATTTGGAAATGGTGCCTTCTTCCGCTTTTGTCTGGCTTTGGTATTGTACCGGGTATACCCCCGAAAATGAAACCCTAGTGAACCCATATAAAAGGTTGTCGCCTCCATTTGTGAGACAATGTGCTCTTCTGTTCTTCTTTGAGCTAACACAGGCGATTTTTGAGAAAAATCCTTGGTGAGCTCTATCATTCTTCGATTTTCTTCTTATTTGTTGCTGAAACCTTCTTATCTTCTCTTTCTAATCGATTATGTCTCCGTTTTTTTTCATATGCGTTGTCGAAGAAGTGTGTGGTCGGGATATTTTGAGCTACTAGATGTGAGCTTTTCAGCCGGAGCCGAAGGTGAGTAATGTTGTCGTCTTTCTTTTAAAATGGGTTGCATTTACGAGTGAGAACTTTTGGTGTTTATGAAGGTTATTTATTGTAGATTTGGTATTAATTGTGAGTGCATTAATTGCTTTTCTAGTACATTTATTTTGGGTTTATCTTGTTAAGATGTGATGTTTATTATGGTGTATGTAGCCGGCTTCTCTTTCTTTTCTTGATGTGAACTAGTTTTAGATGGTAATGCTACCTCAAATATGTAATTGGAGTTGGTCAATACATTATTTTTGCTGTTTTTTTATAGATATAATCATGTTATCAAATGTCCAACGTCAACATCTCATAAGGCTTATAACAGTCATGTCAATGGGAATGATGCTTGATATGTGTTGGTACTATTATAACATGTGCCTGTGTCCCGAATCAAGGAATATACGTAAGCGAAGGGTTCCGGTCGTTATCGTATGATACCAAAAGTCAAGAGGCCAAAGGCTTATTTGAACAGACTTACTTTGCTAAATTACTCAAACTGTAAGAACTCACTTAGGATGAATATGGACAGTTTCAGGCAGTTTTGTGTGCTATGTGGAGAGGAGGGGGGGAGGGGTTAACACCTAGTAAATATGTCACTCTTGAGGAAAAAGTTGCCATCTTTTTTAAAATCATTGGGCACCATTAAAAAAAAAAGGACTTGATGTTCCAGTGGAAACGTTCAGGTCACACCTTCAGTATTTACTTCAATGAGGTTCTCAGTCTGTCTTGAGACTTCATCCTATTTTGCTGAAGAAGCATGTTCCAATACCCACAACTTGTGAAGAGGAACCATGGTGTCATTTTAAGGTGAGCTACTAGTGATGATGTTTTTGAATTCAAGTTTCTTCAGGGTTGCCTAGGTGCACTGAATGATACTTACATAAGTGTTCAAGCACCAACAAAAGAGTCCGACATGTATCAAAACAAGAAGGGATTCATATAAAAAAATTGTACACTACAATGGGACAGTTCCATTTTTTATACGGTAGAACGGCCTTGTCCAATTTCAATACACTACAATAACCACCCTCGAAATTTGTGTACTCCTGTCAATTTTTCCGTTAAATTGATGATGTGGCAGTCGGAGTTCCGATTACC
>JAYMSP010005279.1:0-14029 GCA_036897095.1 Plantago elongata | reverse complement strand
TATTATCGTTAGTATTAATTAATTATCAGGTAATTAGCGTTAATTATTATAATTAAGGGTTAATTATCGTTAATTACTGATTAACATAGTTAACCGATTAGTAGTAATTGTTAACAATTAATGGGAATTAAATTATACTGTTAGCCTGTTAAATTATGGACGTCGACTTGCCGTCGACTAGGAATTATACTGTTGTCTTGTATAAACGTCGACTAGGGAACTGGAATATAATATTATTTAATGATATTATACTGTTGGAGGTTGGGATATGGCTGGACAGACTTATCGTCTGTAGGTTGAATCTATCTGTTTGGAGTTATACCGGTTATAGGTTTATACTGAGACAGAATTGTCGTCTGTGCACTTGTTAGGAATAACATACCGAATAATTTTTGGAAGTCAAATAAAATATCATCTTACCGGTTTTAACGGAAATAGGTAATTATGGTCGAAATGCTAATTAGTGTCGTTTAGTTTAAACGTCGAAAACGTAATTAAATAAAGTGTCAGAATAATGAAAAAACTCGGATATTAAATCCGTACGTCATAGGATAAAAGAGTTCACTAAAACGTCGTTAGAAAATATGAAAGTGTCGGGAATCTTTAAGTTATTAAGTAGTATTGTTATATGTTTACCATGAACTTCGGAAACTCCTGACGCACCCAGCACATACGGTGAGTGATAGCTGGCCTTCGGCATCCGGCCCTGGGAAAGTTTGCTACTACTCATTCCTCGCAATTTCGTTATGTACCTGTTTATCTGCCTGAATGTCTAACTCTGACCGCGACTACTCGACGACAACCGACCGACTCCGACTCATTTACCGATTTAGTTGACTGACTGTATAAGCTGTAGATGACCTGTACTTAGGAATACTTTACCTGCATTGACGTGACATTTTATTACCCCAATTGCTTATTAGTATTGTACACCAAGTCCTGTCTACTAGTCCTGGTTACCGATTTAGGTTTCTAAACCATAGTTGACCTGCACTTAGGATACACCACCTGTCCTGACTTAACATATTATTGCTCCAATTGCTGATTCACACTGAATGATAGTGTATTCTGAAAAGTGTTACCGTTTTCAAGTGATAGTGTACTTTGAAAAAGTGTTATTGTTTCCAAGTGATAATGTACTTGAGTGATAGTGAACTCTGAAAATGTTTTACTGCTACTGAAGTGCTAAAGTGACCGTGCACTCTGCATAATTTACTGTTCTTGCATTCATGATCCTCATGCATTGCATTGCACGAAAACCGTTTTCTTAAAAAGGCAACCACACACTGTTTTCTTAAAACTGGGAGCCGTATCCAAAAATTATTGCCGTGTATTCAGCTTGGTTCTCTGATCCTGAAGTGTTGCTATGAAAAATAGCGTGGATCTATGACCCTGAAGTGTTGCTATGAAAATAGCGTGGATCTCTGATCCTGAAGTGTTGCTGTGAAAACAGCGTGGATCTATGATCCTGAAGTGTTGCTGTGCAAACATCGTGGATCTATGATCCTGAAGTGTTGTTGTGCAAACAGCGTGGATCTCTGATCCTGAAGTGTTGCTATGAAAATAGCTTGGATCTCTGATCCTGAAGTGTTGCTGTGCAAACATCCTGGGTGACGACCCTGAAGTGAGTGGTACTGGTTTCCCAAATTGTTAAAGTCTCTGATCAGCGTGTTGTGTTGGTTTGCTGCATTATTATATTCATACGCATTTTATGCATGCTTGACTATCCTCACTGAGTCTTCGTGACTGTCACTCTCTTTGTTTCAATAATTTGCTTTCCCAGATTTTGAGCACGAGGACAGGCTCGGGTAACTCAGACAGCCGGACATTGGCAATTTCTGCTGCTGCAGTTTTAAGTTAGATGTGTATTTTCTGTTTTCTATTTTCGGTTTTACTTATCCCGTACATATGGTTTGTAACGGATAATAACAAACGTGTATTTGAAATATTCGGCACAACCCTTGACGTCTGAACCGGATCTCGGGCCGTTACACTACTACTCGAATACTAACATTTTTTAATACCTGTCATTGGACACATGACACAGGGTGAACGTCGAAAATTTAATCAGCGGCCTCAAAATTTAAATGATAAGAAAAACTATAAATTCTCATGAATAATATATATCAAACTCATAATACTTGAGTTGAAAGTAATTAATTGTAGTTCATTTGAAATTTTAAAAATAGTTAAAAAGAACGATATTTAAAAATTTACATATTGAAATAGATGTTATTTAAATAATTTATTAAAGATGAGTCTAGCCTATATTATAAATATAAATATTCATTTTTTAATTAAAGTAAATTTATATATTGTTAACAGAAAAAAAATTGTATATGAAAAAATATCAATATTAATAATATATTTATGCACGGTTTTTGTATTTTTATTAATAAGTATATATCTTAATATAATTCGCTTGGATTTGTATATTTGATTGTGATCAAACAACATAACGTAATGAATAATTTAAATTTATAAATAATCATGTCTTTAATAATCAACAGGAATACTAATGACTGAACACATATATATCGTGTAATAGGAATTGAATTTCAATAACAAATGTGTATTGTATATTAGTAATTCAACCAAATTCGACGGCCACATACGTATACATGCGCTCGCCGGTGATTGGACATAGAAGCATGCTACATTTCTTCAACGCAACAAATAGCGAACAGTGACAGTCTTTAACCCTTAAAACTTGCACATGCTAAATTGCAATTTTTAAACTTTTTTGCCCTTTCAGTTTTTACCTACCTTTGGCAAATTCAGATTAATTAATAATATAATGAGGATCCTCATAATATTTAGTATTCAAATTCAACCGATTAATTTATGGTAAAATACTCAATTCGAAATTAAAAAAGGATGGCATACCTATTCGAATTATCAATCCAAAATTTTCTAAACCTATCTTCCCGAATCGTATCGTTTATAATGAATTCTCCGTGAGTAGAATAAAATGAGAGTTGGGTCCACACTCATGACCAAGCGAGGTTTTATCATTATATTCATTACTCACTTAAAAATGAATCGAACTTCCTCACGATTAAACTAGTGTTGTCCTATATATATAGCTGCGAAAAGTGGGCGCTCCTTTGTTTGTTTTTGAAATAATTTTGAAAAGAATGAAAGCTTGGTTATGAATAATCCCGCCATTAGTCATCATCATCCCGCTCTACTTGGAATCTCTTTTCCCCAAACACTCTGAGTCGCCGCTAAGCTTTCCGATCATTCGTTTTCAAATGGGATCTACCCTACGCTACGTTTAATAAAAGGGTAGAAAAGAGTAAGCTATAAGCAGCTATTGTCGTCATAAACGAACCAGGTAGGAAGATATTCACGGTTAATTAGGCAGAAAGGAAGGAATTCGCGGTTGCAATTTCTTTTCTTCTCCACGGTCGTCCCAGGTTTGTCTGATTTTCTCCACTCTCCAATTTCAAAAGCTTTCATTTTTAGGGTTTTTTAAAGAATTAGGGCGAATTAATGTAAAAAAACGTACCAACTCCCAATTTACCTGGATTTGCCACTCGAGTTTTGATATACTGTTGTTATGAAGTTGCTGTGCACGTAAGTGTAGTGGAGACATACCTGGGATTACGGAGGGAGAAGATAACTTGGAAGTTGGAGGAATATGCCAATTAATGCACAAGAGGCAAGCACAACTCTCTTTATTTTTGTTTTTGTTTTTTACTTCTTTGTTGTTCTTGTCTTTCTGTACATACTGGCTTCGAGTCCTTGTTAACTGGTTATATGTGATTGCAGGGAATGAAACTAGACCATGATCCAAAATTTAGCAACAAATTGAAGATATCTAACTGGCCAGAACATGCCAAAGCACACGATAACTTCTCAAGACAAGATAAATATTTGAGTTCAAACTTTTTGTATTCCCTGTCAGCTCAAAAGGATGCGGCAATGTCTACAAGGTATGGTGCAACCACTTTGATAATGTAAAATCAAAGTGTTCATCTAAATCAATATCCCTGTTTGGATCTCATATATCGCCATTGTTATGTTGTTGACGCTTTTCAAAATATTTCTTGAGGTAATGTTTTCCTCACAAGGTAGCATGCATTTAGTTAATAGATTCATCACAGGGACATTTAATATGGTTTATATTGATACAAGGTTCCTTGCAAAGTACTATATAAGTATGCCGTTGGACTACTCTTTCAGAAACATTCCAACCTTAAAGTTATGACCCTAGATATAATATTTAAGATTGTCTTGATACACTTATAATGTACTTCTAGGATTTCTCTTTTGTGTTAGACAGTCCAAATGTTAGACATACCTCAAATATATAGGACCACACCACCACTCACTCAGGTGATGCATTTCCCTAATTTGTACTCAACACCTTGAATGATAGAAATAGCCACACCACCACCCACCTGAGTTTTCCCCTAATCTGCACCTATCTAACACAATTTATTCTCAATAATTATCTTACGGCCGCTATTAATATTTTTCTTTATACAGGCATGCAATATGTCATGTTCAGGAAGTTAGAGTTGCCAACACACAAGTTGAAAAGGTGAAGTAATTCCATTGCTGATGAAATTGCCAAGTTCATTTCCTTGTTTCTTCATATCTAATAGTTGCATCATTATTAAACTCTATATTACTTTTTTACTCTTTCTCCACGCAGTATGCAGCTACTTTGTAATATACCATTTGCTGTTGCAGTGGTAATTCCTCTAGTCCCAAACCTTGTATATTTTAAGGTTCATTGGAGTTTAGGTGTGGTGTCCATAGTTCTGATGGTTTAATATTTACGAGTCTTGTCTTGGTCAAGTTGTCTCCAGTGTTTTATATTAGTATAGTTATAGCATATAGACTAGAGAGCACTATGGTTGTCTCATTGAGGTGATTTTTGTAAGTCAACTTGAAGCACTTGGTAAGTTGTTACTGCTTCTTGGGCTTATATTTGCCACGCATATGGCTCAAGTCCCTGAAGTGCAATGTAGGTATATGTTTTCCTTATAGGTCAAAGACGTGGTACTTGACTTTTTATCATACAAATAAAACTGAAAAATGACATATAACATTAAACGTAACGGGTTCATAAAATTTTAAACATAACTTGATTGCACAGTGTCCTTGTGGCAGGAGCTTTATGCACATGAAACTGAACATCCGGCTTTTTCATTGTATATAAGTTTTGGATTGATATGCAATTTAGCTCTATTTCTTGATGCTCGGTAATCCCAAATCCTTAGAAATTTTCTAATTTCTGCTCTAAGATAGTTATTATTTACTTCACTATCACTAGACCAAGAGTTTTTAGCTCAGCCAGTTAGGGACTTCGTTCACTCAAGCAAGGTCTTTGCCTCTTAGGTTTAAATCTAATATATGTAAAAAACACAGATGGGAGAGTCGCCACATATAGAGAGTATGGACAGACAGAGTTCTGACTGGATCAAACCTGAACAGTACTAAAACGTAGAAAGAGCAAAGAATAAATATGCATAGTGATTACCATTACCTTGTGCATAAACATGCTCCAATTTTTTTTATAATAGCCGATCATCATCATTTCTTGTACTTTGTTTAAGTTACATATAAAATGCAACTGAGTCAATGATCTGCTATGGAAGATATAAGGATTTCACAGAAGCTACGTTATAGACAAACTGCGTAGAGATTTTCACTCGCTCAGGAGAATTGAGGCAGCAAAGTTTGTGGTTTACAATAGGAGATAACCAGAATAATATGGACTTTACAGGCATACAATTTTGATGAATTATGATATTCCACAGCCAGGATGAAATTTGTATTAAGTAAATTTGTTTTCAGACTCTTGAATTCAAGCCAACCTAGCTGATTGTTGGTGATTTTTGACCAAAGGTTATAACAAACCAGGAAAGTTTCTTTCCGGATTCATTGTTTTGATGTTATGAGATAGTTTTTTATTTCCTTACTGGGCTAGGTAACATTACTCATTATGGTGCTGTATTTTCTTCTCTATTTAATTTGTCCTTGTCCACGCCGGCCCATTTGTTGGTGTCCTTATTCGGGTAGGGTTGTTTACTTTCGCTTCTGAAAAATAAAGAAACCCCACTTATTATTATGTACTCTCATTTCCCTCTCTCCTTGGCTTTCACACTCTTCTGTCTATGCTTTTATTCTTCTGAGCCAGTGAGGCAAACTTTTTGTTTTCTTGTTTATATGTTGTGCTTTGCTTTCCTATAATATTACACTGAGAGTGTACTGTACTTTCCTTTCCTTTCCTTTCCTTTAACATGACACTGAGAATGTAAAATAACAATGTAACATTATTTGTATGCCGTGCTTTGATTTGCTAATTGCTATCCCATTGTTTGAGATTTTCCATGTTTTAATCTGAAGATAATAACATAAATGGTTGTATAATGCTTCCTGTATGCTTGCTTCACTTTTATCCTTTGGTTAGTCTAATATTCACATTGAAATATTCTGCCTCAATTCTTGGCTTGATTTTTTTCTGGATATATTGTTCTACAATTAGAGAAAGAAAATACATTGTCTAATCACCTTGGATTCATGTTTGCTTAATTGGAAAATGAACAAATGTACTTTTGATTTGATTTCAAATATTTAGTGATATCCTGAATGTAATTCAGCAGGCTTGGCAGCGTCTTTCCAGCCTCCAGTTGTCTTCCAGAAACTATCCTGTGCCTGGAAAAAGTGTTCCTCTACCCAGAGATGTTAATGCCGTAAAATCTCTAAGCTCAAGACGAACATCTAAACAATGCTCATCTGAAGTGAAGACCACAACCCTTGGCCAAAACCAAAATTGTCAAAGGCTTGGTCAAAATGATGTACAATCCAGCAAACACAGTAAGAGTTTCATTGGTTCTTTTACATCCTACCATTCTGAGGTCAAGGAAGGCAACCAAGTATTCTCTGGGCAGAATGGATCATATTCATCAACAAGCAATACATATCATGGGGCACATGTAAATCACACTACCAGTAGATCTGATGTGCAAACAAGTGCAATGAGTGGTTCTGGGTCCTTCCATCGTGTTGTCAATGATGAAGATGATGATGACTTTCTCGAGGTAAGGTAATTCATGATAATGGTGTTTATCAGATGAATATATTTGTATACAAGTGCTGTTTGAACATATTTAAGCATTGGAGCATAATCTTTGGAAGCGAATTCTCTTATAGTGGTCTAGTGTCTTAAAATTAATTTCATTTGCACATTGAGAAATCTGCCAAAGTTGATATAGAGGGGAGTCTAAGTTGGTCCACTTGTAGGAGCAAGGAGTTGTATATTGGAGGGTAAAGGTTTTGATTCCCCGAATGTGCTGATTTTAGCTGATTGTCTCCGGAATAGAGTTGTTACAGTTAATTGGTCTGTAAGATTATGATGTAATATCACTTCCTGAACAAAAACAAAAAACTTTGAAGAACTAGAATTCTGCCCGCTTTTGTGTCTGTGCAAGTGCACATGTATGTGAATGTTTCCTATCACGTCTGGTTAACGAGGAATTTGTTTAATGAATGTCCTTTTCATCAGAATATCGACGTGGACCAAATAATTTTGAATCATAAGCAGTCAACTTCTACGCCTCAACCATCAATCTCAAAGTTTCCTCCAACTACTCCACATGCAAAAAAAGACAATTTTGCTGGTAGGGAGGAACCTATTTTGCCGCCAGAACTGTGCTTGAATTGCAATCATGGATGTAAGGTAATCTTTTAGATATCCCATACCATGCATTTTTTTGGATTTTGCCAAATCCTTGCAACTGAGTTTAGTTTCCGGGTGCAGCTGGGACTTTGTCCAGAGGCCCGAGTTCATCTGCAGGACATGAAAGATACTATAATAGAGATATCAGATGAACTTATAGACAATCCTGATGAGATGGGTTCAGAGAGAGAAGCACTCCGTCATGAAAGGTCTGTGCATCTGTCTATGTTTCTTTTATATATGCACGTATGATGGATCCCCAAGTATATTCACATCAACTGTTGCTGAAGGATAATGTCGTAATGGCACGATTGTAGGATTAACATGTATAAAATGAGTTTGATTTCATAATCCGTCATTATATTCCTTCTCACATCCCTTAAAATGGTCATTAATTCATTTTATTGTTATGAAATCATCTGAAAGTTTCAATATTTGCATGATACCATCAGGCAGCAGCTGAAGAAACAGATTCAGCTGCTTGAGCTTCATCTTCAAACTAAACCAGTCAATGAAGAAGGAAGTTCACATTTTTCTGCAGCCTCAGCCACGCCTATGTCCTATCAGTATTCAACACCTCCAACTGTTCCAATAAGAATGGATCCTACAAGACTTGACTTCCAGATTAACGCAAACTACGAGCCTCATGGATCCGATAGATGGTCCCAGTCCGCCGCTCCTGGGTATTCGACTGACAGGTTTGGGGTTTCAGCTGCGCCAGTGGAGAGAGAACCATACATCCCCAAATATACTGACATCAACTTTACTGAGGGTTCAACTGACAAAAGATGGAGTGGTCGGAATTTCCCCTGGTCAAAGGAGCTAGAGGTTGTTACCAGATAGTCTTATACTCGTATTACCAATAAATGACTATATAAATCTTGTTAATCTGTTCTTTTTTTAGGCCAACAACAAAAATGTCTTTGGCAATCAGTCCTTCCGGCCCAACCAAAGAGAGGTGATAAACGCTACAATGAGTGGATGTGATGTTTTCGTTTTAATGCCGACTGGAGGAGGAAAAAGCTTGACGTACCAGGTTATATATTCTTTCTATGCTAGTCCTGTTTAATAGTTGTAAGATCACTGTTTCATCATCATATTTTATACAATAAATGATCTAAAGTCTCTTTTTTATTTGACATAGTGTGTTATAAATAGAATGTTCCATGGTTTCTAAGTTGGTTAATCAGTTTTCTTTCATGCACTTGCTTCTAAATTGTTGTTACTGAATTTCAGCTCCCAGGTCTCATTTGTCCTGGGGTAACATTAGTAATCTCACCTCTTGTTTCCCTAATTCAAGATCAGATAATGCATCTAGAGCAGGTAATGTTCTCTGTTACAATAATTGGAGAATGTGCAACCTTTGATTCAATTGAGGATTTTATACAGCAGTGCTGTTTGTGCTAAAATGCTTCTTATGTTTTCAATAATAAGTAGGCGAATATACCGGCTACTTATCTAAGTGCCACAATGGAGTGGGCAGAGCAACAGGAGATCCTCAGAGAGCTTGATTCATATAACTGCAGATACAAGCTGTTGTTTGTCACCCCAGAGAAAATTGCCAAGTGAGTATCGATTGCCACAGTTCTGAAACCTTATTTTCAAATGAACTGACATATACGCCAGTTCAGAAATGTTTTTAGCTTTCAAACCTGGGATTATCCAATTATATTTCTGGCTCACAGGAGAGAGAACTTGAACAAAATTATAGTTTGAGCCAGTTCTTGACATAATCGAAGTTGATATCGTGCATGGTGCGTGTGATTTATTTTTTTATTTGATTATAAGAGAGTTTGTTGCCTCACTTTTTTTTTAAAAACGGCTAAAGGGTGACTCGAACCCCGACCTATTAGTTGGAGGTGAAGCGTCTAATCAACTGAGCTGCGCTTCATTGTCTACACATTATACTTTTTGAATATTTCTATTATTATTTAAATGGTTCAAGCCATTCTGTTATATCAGGCTGAAGCCACTTGTGAATAGCAAGACTAAAATCTGAGTGAGACTGATTAGCATAAAATTGAGTTCAGTTGTGGGGGGCAGTTCAAGAAATGTATCTTTAGTATGAGAGAATGGATTTATCAATTCTATATTTATATTCGGTGCCTCGATGAAACTGTAAGCAACTATGTTTGTGTGATTTATACTGCAGAAGTGATGTTCTGCTGCGCAAATTGGAGAGCTTACATGCTCGTAATTTTCTTGCTCGGTTTGTTGTTGATGAAGCTCATTGTGTTAGCCAATGGGGACATGATTTTAGACCAGATTATCAGGTATGTATGATTCACAAGCTCTGAATTTGTTCTAATTAATTATCTTTAGACGTGGCATAGTAGGTGGCAAATTGATCCTCCATTCCTACAGTTCATAAGTTGGAGTAGTTAATGTTCTTAAAATATTTACACAACTGTAATATCAGGTGGGGAACATGCCATTTCATATCATTCATGAAAGTATTGGAAGTTCTATTATCAACATTATACAACATCATCTGATCTAACCTCGTTTCTGGTGTTTTTGGCAGGGTCTCGGTATCTTGAAACAAAAGTTTCCAGATATACCAGTGTTGGCCTTGACTGCTACTGCTACAATTAGCGTCAAGGAAGATGTTGTGCAAGCTCTCGGCCTATTAAATTGCATCGTTTTCAGACAAAGCTTCAATCGTCCAAATTTACGGTAAATGATCATGAGTTTTTGCATTCTGCAGCTCTCACGCGTCTTATACTGAATCTGAAATATTCATAGATACTCCGTCGTTCCCAAGACAAAGAAGTGTCTAGACGACATTGACAAATTTATTAGAGAAAACCATTTTGATGAATCGGGGATCATTTATTGTCTTTCGAGAATGGATTGTGAAAAGGTTGCTGAAACTTTAATGGTATGTGTGTATATATATATCCCCTTGGGCGTTTCTGTCGAATTAAGTCTTTTCTAAGATGCAATGATGAAGATAATACGGCATATGCTGCTCTTCCAGGAAAAAGGACATAAAGCAGCATTTTACCATGGCAGCATGGAGCCTTCACAACGTGCGATGGTCCAGAAAGAGTGGAGTAAGGATGAGATCAATATAATTTGTGCAACAGTGGCATTTGGGATGGGTACGGTTTCCTATTCAGAATTCACAGTGTCTTTGTTGAGAGTGTATATCAGATGTGTACTGATATAAGTTTCATCTAGGAATCAATAAGCCTGATGTTCGGTTTGTCATTCACCATTCAATCCCCAAGTCCATCGAAGGGTACCATCAGGTAGCTCTTGAATCAAATCCACCTTCATAATACCTATTGTTGTCACAGATGAGTTTTCTAATAGAGTTGGGCCTTACCTCCTGGCATGCAGGAGTGTGGCCGGGCTGGTAGAGATGGGCAGCCTTCATCATGTGTGCTATATTACAGTTACTCTGATTATGTGAGTCTCAAATCAGTAGACAATATTTCCCATGTTTTACATATTCCTACTTGTTCTTTTCATACTGATGCATTATTTTGGTTCTTATGAAGACCACATCAGCAGTTCTTGCATATTTATTGCAAACGAACGCCAACTCATTTGATATTTTATCTTACTTATGGCGCTCTGCAGATACGTGTGAAACATATGATTAGCCAAGGAGTCATTGAGAAAACTCCCTTTGTATCTGGTTATAATCGTGCCAGTATGTCGAACCCAGGGAGATTATTGGAGACGAACACTGAGAATCTTCTGCAGATGGTATGGAGACTTCGTTGTTATCCTCTTAGTAATATATTACAGGGTGAGCCTTGGTGCAATATGAGTTGCTCCATATGGCAATAGAATTGGCTTTTTTGCACAGGATGCAATAGTACGACTGCATACATTATACACCTCTGTCCTTTATACAATAGTAAGACGTGGGAGCAGGAGGGGGACAGAGCAGTTACCACAAAGTGGTTTCACCTTATTTCTTCTTCTTTTCCTGTTAGATATAAATTCTTCGTATCGTTTTAACACTCTGTATTCAGGTTAGCTACTGCGAAAACAATGTTGATTGCCGGCGCCTGCTACAGCTCATTCATTTTGGAGAAAAATTTGATTCTGTAAACTGCCAGAGAACATGCGACAATTGTTCGAAGAATCAAAGCTGTGTTGAGAAAGATGTGACAGAGATAGCAAAGCAATTGGTGGGTTTTTCAGACTTAGTCTCTTCCTTAAATTTACATTTTTAATTATGGAAAAGGAAAAGAAATAAGTGATCATCAAAATCAATGGGTTTTGCGGGAAAATAAAAGAATTGCATCAACTATGATTTTCCAATAAATTGGTGGTTATATTTGGAAGCATGTTGAAATTAGAATTCTTTGCTCATGACATATAGTTGCATGCAATCAATTGAATCTTCCATTCAACCCTGTATTCACAAGTTATAAAATATTCAAACTGCATAGCTAGAAAGTGAGTGCCTTTCTCTACGAATACCAATTCAACCACTGGCATTGAAAAATTTGGAATTTACAAAGAATTTTTAAATGAGAGATTTAAATTGATTGAATGAAAGAGTAAGAGAGGGATTAGTAGGGAGATTGAAATTTTGAGCAGGTTCTTTTCTTTCCCGGAAGATTTTAACTGGCTGTTGTTAAATAGAAAGATTTGGTTTTATCCTTCTTTTCCCTCAGTTCCAGCCTTTTCCATTATTTCCCTCGTTTTCCAAATGTCACCAAATTCATTGTAAATATAAGTTTCCCTTAATTTGTTTCCCTTTTTTTTTTTTTTTTTGCAATTTTCTACGTCTTATTCATAATAGTAATAAAGAACTTATGGGGGTCTGTAGGAACCCGTGTACAATTCGATCAAATTTAGAGAACTAAAGTTAAGCAACAAAATTACAAAAGTCACATACGACCAAAATAAAAGAACAATAAATGAAAGAAACACTAAAGATGAAGTGAATCCTGCGAACTAATGCCAAAATCTCTAGACTGACTCTATAGTAAACATACAACAGTGGAATGATGAGAACCAAGCTTCCTGCAGATTCGGCACAATAGCCAACCGGCTTACTTCTGATCCATTCATTTGGAACGCTTTCCTTTCTTTCCTTTTTTTTCCTCCAGTACCTCTTTTCTTTTTGGGAAGAGAGGTTTCAATAAACTGACCGGGATTACTTCTCGTTGACCTTTTAGCAGCAACTAGGGCAGGCAAGCGTTGAATAACACTGAGATCTGAGTCCATGAAGCCCATATCCTGATCCACAATAGACTGGTGATAGGAGTCCATATAGCCCATATCTAGGTGATCAACATTATTAGGAGAGCTAGCCTCTGACCGAAAGAAGAACTCATAGCTACTGTTACAACGTTGAGAAATAACTGGTTCAAATTCTGGAACTTCAGAATAATCAGACCTGCTAGGGGAAGGAACAGAAGGGCAGCGAACATGATCAATGTTAACATCATCTACTAGAGTGGTTACCAAAAGAAGATCTTCTAGTGACTGATTAGGCAACTGAACATGCTCCAAATGAGACTCCGAGAATAGTGCAACATCACTAGAAGGGCTGGCAGGAATAGGATTACCGAGAGAAGAGTCTTCGACAAAAGCAGCAAATTTATTTTGCAACAATATCCCCAAAATATGCTGAGAATCAATAGAGTTCCTCGAGGAAGGAGAAGAAGGCTTAGAAGTAACTGTCTTCCAAAGAGATGGAAGAGTAGAAGCAGAAGACAAAGGGACCTGACTAGTTGGTCATTGGGGCCAAACTGCCTCATCAATCGAGTCAGAACCTAACGAGTGCGAATTAACCCAAGAAACAGAAGGAGACTCAGGATTACTCATGGAAGAGACCTTACTCTTGCCTGGATTTTTCAGAAAACAATCAAAAAGCAAGTGACCAAATTTGCAGCAGTGGGAACAATATAAAGGAAGAGGTTCATGTTTAACCACAACTTTCAGCGATTGACCCTGAAACTCAGTAAGAATTGCTGGAGAGATAGGTTTAGAAATGTCTAACTCAACAAAAACACGGGCTTTCTCTAAACGAGTAAAAGAGGCAGTATCAATATCTACTTGAAGAGGAGTTCCTAGAGGTTTAACAAGTTCAAAGAGGGCCTCATGATTAAACAGCATAACATGCAAATGTCAAAAAGAAATCCAAACAGGAACTATAGGAGAGTCATAATGAAGAGAGCTAAGAGGAGACCATTTAGAAATACGCATAGCAGCAAAGTTAACAGTAATAGAACCTTTCATCCTAAGTAAATCATAATCAACCTCAAGAGCAAACCGTAAGATAATCGATTTCTTATCTAATGAATTAATCGAATACTTACCCGAAAATCCAATTTTATCAAGAGCTGCTTTCACTTCTTT
>JAYMSP010005278.1:0-14032 GCA_036897095.1 Plantago elongata | reverse complement strand
GGGAAATCCCCCCCCCCCCCCTATGTTGCATATGTAAGCCTCTAATTCGAGAAACCGCTAGGTAATAACTGATAGTTTTTTAGTAATGTCCTGTCTCCTTTGTACACAGGCCAAACCGGTGTAGTTACTCATGAGCTGCTTCGAGTGATATGTTGCCCCCCACTGTACCAACACATGTTGTATTTCACGTTCACTTTTTTCCTCACTCGTGCGCATACATGGCAAAGTTCTGAGTTGGTCACTTATTCTAATATTGTACAGAGCAAGCAAGCTTAACATTGTAGTTCTTATGGACGGATGCACATTGTTAGTACGATTAGCGTTCTTAATTCTGTAAGTTATATGAAACGTATCTGAAATTGCACGATGTCCCTGTCACACCTTTCCCAGACCAACTGTTGTGCCCCCTCTTCAATTGTACAACATTCCATTCGCTCCTTTCCCGGAGCAATTGTCCACCCATTGTATTGGCCCTCATTGTATGTTTCATTTGTAAGCTTCCCACCCGAAAAATCACAAGGTAATGATAGATTTTTTTTCGGTAACGTCCCATCTCCTTTAGACAGAGATCCAACCATTTGTGTCAGTGTAGTTACTCACGGGTTGCTCTTTGAGTGATATGTCCTCCCCCGATCCCTCGTATGCTTCATCTGTAAGCTTTAAATTTGAAGAATCACAAGGTAATAATAGATTAGTTTTTCAGTAATGCCCCATCTTCTTTGTACACAGACCCGATCATTTGGGCCGGTTCGCGATATGTTGGCCAATATTGTATGTTACATCTATAAGCCTGAAACCCGAATAATCACAAGGTAATGATAGATCGCTTTTCGGTAACGTCCCATCTTCTTTAGACATAGCTTTAGACATAGATCCGACCATTTGGGTTGGTGCATTTACTAATGTGTTGCTCTTCGTTTGATACGTAGCCCCCCCCCCCCCCTGTATGTTTCATCTGTAAGCCTCAAATCTGAAGAATCGCAAGGTAATAACATATACTCCATCCGTCCCGGTTTGAAAGTCCCGCTTTCCATTTTGGGTTGTCCCGCTTTGGAAGTCCCGCTTCCTTAAATAGAAAATCTCTCTCCTACTTTATACATTATCTATCATACTTTATTCACTATTTCTTCTACTTTATCCAATCACATTCATAATTTATTACCTTCTTTCCTACTTTATCACTTTTTTCTTAAAATTTGTGTCCGGTCCCGAAGGACTTTCAAACCAGAACGGAGGGAGTAGTTTTTTAGTAATGCTTTGTATCCTTTGTACACGAAACCAACCGTTAGGGCCGGTGCAGCTACTCATGGGCCGCTTTGAGTGATGTTGGCCCCCACTGTACCATCACATGCCATTTTACACGCACTTTTGTCCTCACTTGTGCATGCACATGGCAAAGTTTTGAGTTGGTCACCCATCCTAAAATTACACAAAGCAAGCACGCTTATCAGTTCTTATTGACAAATGTACATGTTGGTATAATTAGCATTCTTAATTCTTTAAATTATCTTAAACTTATCTGAAATTGTCAAGTGTTAAACCCCCTCTTCAATTGCACAACGTCTCATTCACACCTTTCCCGGAGCAATTCTCCATCCATTGGTGAGTTCTGGGTTGGTTAAGTTCTGATACCATTTATAACCCCACATGTCCTCTTACAGTCATGCCACAGTTACACATGAACTGCTCTTCTGATAATATGATGGCTCAAATGTATCAACACTATATATCCCTTTTCTCACACTTTATAATGGCTTATGTCATGTGCACACCACCAGTTTACTTTCTAGTTGGTCATTCATGATAAGATTTCTCCAGAGCAAGCATGCTTAACTATGTAGGTCTTGTGGATGGTATATAATACTCCCTCTGTCATGCTAAAAGTGAAATATTTTTTCAGTTTTCGACGTTCCTTCAAAGTGAAATAATTTTCCATTTATGAAAAGAACCTTCACAATACAACTCATTTTTAACCACACATTATTGGGCTCCACATGTTCTTTTCCATCTCAAACTTATTCTTAACCACATATCATATATTTTTCTTAAAAAGCGTGTAAAATCAAATTGTTTCATTATTAATGAGACGGATGGAGTAATAAAGATGTACTTTGTTAGTATGAGTAGTGCTATCATCTCCTCTAGATTCTCTAAAAGTTATCTATAATCTTATATGTTACATTTTCAGTCAATAAGAAGGTGAAATTTTGTGTTTATTGAGGATAATTACAATAAATGTAATTAGATTACAAAATTAATTATATTTCAGGTCAACATATATGTGATTAGATGCAAGACCCAACACAACAATAACAATTTGATAGAGTTAAATGCATAACACCTCCTGAGTTATTAATAATGTGTGCTAAATTTCCACGAATTAACGAATTAGTACCAAATCCTATTGAGTTATTAAAAAATGTGCAAGAAAGCCCCATCCTTCATTTTTATCAAGTATGATCATTAGGTGTGACCATAAGTTTTTATTTTTGTTATCTCACACCAAATTAATGCAAAAAGTAAAAAGATTATCATAATTATTAAAAACATGCACAAAATCTTATGAAATTCTTATAAAGTCATTGTAATACCCTTTTACATAAATACTAAATATACATAATAAATCCGCATGGCGTGCAGTTTGACTCGACAGTCCAAATTTTTTGAAAATATTAAATTGACTTAAATTTCAACTATTAAAATATAAATAATAATCATAAATAACACTAATTAAAATTGATACTACATATAAACAACATATACCAATTTATTATTAGCCATGTACGCGAAAAAAAGTGAAGTCAAAAGATAATTTCGAGTAAGAAAAACTAAAAGGACATCCATTGTCGCACTCAAAACGAGCAAGCAGGAAAAAAAAGGTCGAGAGGTTTCAACGAACATATTTTAATAACTCAGGGGGGGTTCGTGCACTTTTTTGAATAACCCAAGGAGTTTCGTGTACTTTTTTTGATACCCCAGAGACTAATTTAATTTAGGGAGTTTCTCGCACAGTTTTTAATAACTTAAGGAGGTTTGGTACTAATTTGTTAGCTAAAGGAGGTTTTGTGCACATTTATAATAACTTAGGGGTTATTTTGCATTTAACCCCAATTTGGTAACATTGTCTCAAAACTTACAAAACGCATCTTTATATACCACATTAGTGATAGATGTTATTTCTTACCATCTTTGTTCAAATATATGTTTTGAGACTCTTTTACAAAGTGACTTATAGATAACGTAACGTAAAAATAAGCATGGTTAAATATATGTGGTGGAAGGTAGAATCTAATGTAAGCGAGTGATTGTCTTTAGCTCTTTGTTGATTGTCATAGCACATCATACAAAAATGAAAAACTTCTTTCAATTATAGTTAATGGGAAATTTGGTGTTGTTAAAAGGGCTCATCATCATTTTCGGAGTGAAAATCTTTTGCCCCACATCTCTTTCAGCTATAAGTGAAAATATACTGATTTTTTAAAAATATTTATGACCAAGAAATAGATCCACTTACAAATAAGGAGAGTGTAAAACAACATTATTGGAGTAAACGTGCATGAATTAAAGAATATACAGTACATAAGTTCAGTTTAACGAATATAAGTAACATATCTACATATTTTGAAGAAAATATGCTACATTCTTGCATTTGTTGAAAGATAAATTTCCTTTTCAGACGATTAAAAAAGCATGATGTTAAAATTATTTGTTTATTTTATTCTAAGAAAAGTTTATTATTACACAGCATCATAACCACTCTATAAAACTTAAAAACTATAAATTTTGTACCAAATACATTTTTTTCAACTCAATTATAACGCAATCCAATATTCATTTGTAAATAGCCATCTTGATTGACTAGGTATGATTCTTTCACTTGTACACTTTGTTTTAGGTACAAACTTAATTCAAATTGGCCCATGGTTCACGTGTCTAGTGCATGTGAATATAGTTTGTGTATTACCCTTTTCCATCGCATAAGTCTATCCTTATATTCATTGAATTTAAAATTTGCATTCGATCTAAATATCATCTGTAAAATAGTTATTCAATTTCAATATACTGTATTCATGTGTCATTAATTAAGTTAATCTTGATTAAATTCGTAACATTATTTTCTCCATTATATGTTTTTTAAAATTAAATCTTTCATCTTTTAATTATGTGATAGTTAGCAATTTTTATTTTATCTCTCTAGTATACATTTCATGGAAAACATGTAAAGTATTATGCTTTGAAATTATTATGTTTTTCGTTAATCATAATAGTTTGGTGTAGAGGTAGACTATGTTCTCTTCAATTTAAAATTAATTCAGTTTAGTTTAGTTTAGTTAAATTTAGTTCAATTTAGTTCAGATCAGTTCAGCTCCGTGTAATTATAATTTATACTTTACTTCAGTTCAGTTCAATTTCATACATTCAATTCAGATAAATTCAATTCAATTTAGTAATTTTCAGTTAAAAATAACATAACCTTAGTCAACACTTTTTCTCTGACTCATATGAACTCTGGCTTTGGCATGAATTTAAAAGTCTATTGCTCAAACTCCACTATTCTCTAGTTCCTATTTATTCCAACTATCTTAAACAATTAAAAACACTTTAAAATTAATAAAAGTTTCAAAAAATAGATCACTTATTTTTTACACTCTATATAATAAAAAATAGCTATAAATTATGCAAATCTTTAGTTCAATGGCAAATAACATTATTTATATTTATTTATATTTAATTTAAACTGGTTTCTTTTTTCTTGTATATTAGACGGCCTACAATGCATGCATTGTGAATTACGTCGTGTGTCGTAGACGACGCGCCAGTTGTAGTGGCACAATGGCGGCGGCAATTCCATTGTTCTTTATTATTTTTTTAATTATTTATTTATTTATTTAATTTTAAACACAAATAACTTAAAAGACAAAATGTAAAAATAAATAAAAAATTTCAACGGATTCGTCTTTTAGATATTTATACATAAAGACCCCTATTGACTATGTTTGAATCATTTCATTTCAAATTCATTTTTCTTTCTTAATTAATAATTATAAATCAACCTCTAAGAATATAATTTTATTAATTTCAACCTCTAAACACTATTATAATATGTTAAATATATTTTTAAAAACATAAGAAAAGTATATTCTTAAAAATTTTAATAGAATTTTAAACTTTAATAAATTATGTCAAAGCGTTTGTAGCCCCCGAAATGAGTGATTTTTCTCTCTATATAGAGAATGGTCATTCGAGTTTAGCAAATGTATTGATGATTAATTTGGGTATATTTAATTATGTAATTGTAATATTCTATTTAAAATAAAATTTTAATAAATTATAAAATGATTTAGAAAAATATAATTTTATTTATTTTTTAACTTTTAAATATTTTTATAATATGATTAAAATTTAATACAGCTCGTTTCTTCAAATTTGTAGGTTCCGCGATATTGCACTTTTTGGTGTCTTTCATTAAGTTTTTTACTGATCGAAATTTTGGAGATTTTTTATTTCACGTATGGAGATTTGACAGATTTAAATTCTTATGTTTCATTTTGTTGTGAATTCCTTCCAAATATTTTACGTGTGATTAATGACATGATTATGGTCTTAATTGAGCATTTAAACTGACTTTCTCACAGCATTCAATATGATTTTCGGACAGCTCATACTGCAGAAATACAATCGACATTTTTATCTTTTCTAACCAATCAAAATATTTTATTTTACCAACACTAATAAATTTCACCAAATTAGATTATTTGAATCTGTCACGCCAACATGTGACATAACTTAACCATAAGACTTGAAAATGTCTTCTTTTTTCATAATGATATTGATTATATAAAAGTCCGTCTCGCAAGAGATCCATACATATATAAGAGTTTCGAAAATTCCTTTCAAATGTTAAAACTTGATAATTTTACATTTTTATTTTCAAATTGGCTTTTAATTATATTTTACGGATCTTTTGACCCATATTCATTAAAAACGAGTCAAGTAAAAACTAGACAATATGCAATAAGATAAAAACTAAAAATAGTGTAAAATATCATGTCAAATCTTGAGAATTTCTTTTATAAACTAGACAATATAATGTAAAACTAGACAATAATGTTATAGTGAATGAATAGATTTTTGTACAAATAATAAAACTATACAAGATCAATTACAAAACGACACAATATAGGTACAAACTAGATAATATGTTATAAAAACTAGGCAATGCATATTAAAAACTAGACTGTTCAATGCAACTCCACAACCGAAGTATATAACATGGAACTAGTCGAATATTGTTATAAACTAGACGAAATATGTTAAAAGCTAAAACACAAAGTATTTATATAAAAATTAAATAATATATGTTAGAAATTAAAGATCGTCTTTTTAGCCTCTTGGAATATAGTAGAATTTTTATGAGATTTAATAATGTAATAAACTCATATTTTATACAATTTTAATTCTATATAAAATAAAAAATTTAACAACTCAATTAAACTTTCATTAATCAATTTACTTCAATTAAAATGGACTCCGATTCATTTCCACCCAAACATCCTATTAGTGTTACAAACAAAACTTCTCCTCCTCTTTTTTGTCAACTATTATTTCAAGTTTATTCTAATCTATTCAAAGTAAACCTAGTAACAGAACTCTATCATACTTAGAGTTTTAAAAAATCTATTTTAAATTAACATTTCTTTTTATACGATTAAGATGACTCGAACCCCAACTTATTAATTAAAGGTTAAGCGTCTTACCAACTGAATTGTACTTCATTATCTATTTTAAGTTAGCATTAATTTATTTAAAAGTAATAAATACATTATTTTCTCCGGCACAGAGGTAAGGAAAGATATTTTCGAGATGAGTTCTCTCTCCGTCTCACAACAAATAATCCATTTATACATAATTTATTAGAATTATTCTATATACTTATATGTATTCTCCTTAATTTGCAACATTTCGAACTAATGTGCATTTGTTACTTTAACACAAATATTTCATTTGTTCTGGACCGATGAATTAGTATAATACAATAGACTATCCGGAAAGGTGAATTTCATTCTATACTTCTTTTAAATTTTCTAATTACACCTAGATATCTATCTATTAGTTCAATAATAACATATAAATTTTCTATTTCTTTTATTTTTTCCATTGACCAAAGAAATAACATTTAACATAGCCTTATTTTATCTATTTGAATATGTATTTCATATTTCTTCCTAATTCAACGTAAATAATTTATCTTTCAATAATTTTTGTTAAGTATTAATTTATTCTTTAACAGTTAAACTTATCGAGGCCTATTATAATTTTAATAACATAATTATATTTTTTGTAAAGAAATTAGGAACTTAATTGCAAAATTAGAAACAATATTTTGGACAAAATTGAAAGTAATTGAAATTATAAAATAATATAAAAGTTCCGGAGCAACTCTGGTGGAGCTCTTAGTTGTTTACCGGCATCTCTGGTCTAGAGATGTCATTATAGACATCTCCAGATTGGAGCCATTGATAGCTCCGGTATGGAGCTATCTATAATGACAACTTCAGATCGTAGCTATTGACATGTTCAATCAGAGCTGTTGAGCTCCGGTCGAAAATGCAAATCGTTCGGTGATTGGAGAAGCTCTGACCATTGAAGCTTTTAACTCTTAATTTTTTTGTAGACTTTTCTTTTTAACTTTAAATATTTAATTTATTAATTTGTTTATTGTATATGTATATTTTGATTTTAAGTAAATATCTTATTTATTTTAAGTTAGGGGTGAATTTCTTTTAAGTTTAAATATATTGTTTATTAGTTTGTTAAATATTGTATAAGTATAATTGATTTAAAGTAACTATCGAATTTGATATATGTTAAGAGTGAATTTACAATTTGTATAAGAATTTGTAGAAGGTTGTGTTTGAATAAATTTAAATTACTTTAACTTTCAAATTTCCATGTAATAGGAAGATTTTCATCTATCTTCATTATTATTGAACTAATTGGTACTTCAACGAGAAGGGACTATCTAAAAGGTTTAGGTATATGTAATAATGCCTTATATTGAATGCTAGAACAAGACTAGAGTATGGAAAGGCGGATCTGGTTTAATTTGGCAATGTGAAGATAGCGCGTGGGCGTAATTAGGAGGGGAGTGAGTGTGTGAAGTAGAGCAGGTGAGGAAAATAAAATAATTTGAATTGAGGTTTAGTTCATGATGCTTGGTGTACGGACACAATTACTAACTTTGTTTTGTCCGTCCAATTTAGTATTTACCTTTGTCGTAACATATACGTGTGTTTCGCTTGTGGTCTCCTCAACACTACACGCTCTATTAACACTTCTGGCCCTTTTACAACGCAAGCAACGTCTCCTACAATATTTGTTTTTTAAGTTTACATCAAATCAGTACATCTCTTTTGAATTTCATCTAGATCCCTTTATAAATGTTATAATCATATTTAGGGACCCGTCAGATCTTCAAGGTCTTTTTAGATAAAAATTAATAACATGTAAGTCCTTGAACTTGACTTTTAACGCTATAAAATTTGAAAAATGCATAACTATCCTTGCTCAAATATCACATTTTATTTCTGGCCAAACAGACTTAGCTTATCGTGGCTTGTACGAGGAACGTGTGGACCTATATGTAACTGATAATTTAGCAGTAGGTACTAGAATGTAGTTGATATATAGTCGTTATTTTAAAATTAACTACCCGTTGGGTAGTTATTTTGAGCAAATTGAAGACCCAAAACAGTCCATTTTAATTTATTTTACTATCTCATTTCTCTCAAACTAACAATGGAGAATATAGATAAAATTCGTCCAACTTGCAGTAATTCAAAGTATCGCAAGTGAACTATTCTATATTTTACAAGGTGTGAAGCGCATGAATGAAGATTCTATTGGAGATGTCCAACACATGTGTGGTCTGAATGGTGTCTTGTTGAAGAAAACGTTCAAGAAGGACAAGGAGATATCACGCAAGCCAAATCGCTATATAAATTTTTTCCATCACATCAACATACTTCAAGACACTAAAATATGTAATACGGAGCTACAAGTGTGTAAACTAGAAGTGAAGATGATGTAATGGTAAAAGAAAGATGTACAAGTGTTGATGAGTGGATCTTGTACCATCTCATCCAGTCTTTTGCACCACCTTTTATTGTACTTAAGTCTTAGTTTTGATAATAAAGTAGGAGTGTAGAACTGTTTTACTCGTTTCGCTCTATCTTGTATTTTATAGGTATTTGGTGAAAACATTACAATTGATAGCTAAATGATGCATTATATGTACACTTGATTGATGCAACTACATTGAATGGTGGAACGATGGAATCAAGATACCAAGAAACAAAATTAGAATGAGCGAAATTTAGTCAAAAGAGCTAAACTGGCGAATTGGAGCATAAAGCTGCTGAAGAGAGCTCTCCGCATCACGAGAAGCGATCGCGAGGCCAGCAGCCGTGACGCGGGATGATTGCTCGTGTCACGACGAGCTAACTGCTCGTCGCTATGCGGAGCTTTGCTCGCGTCGCGGTGCGAAGAACCTTTTTGCTATCGTGTCGCTGAATCTTCTTGGTGTCGCTAAGGAAGCCAAATCGTCTTGGGATTTCGACTTCCAACTTCCAGTCGACTTCTACTCCAAACGGGCAAGTCCTAGTCCAGTTGTACTATTTTGTTCTCTATAAACAAAGGCCTAGCCTTCACTTGTGACTTACAACTTTCATAACCACCTTCTCTCAATACACTAGAGAGAGAGAGAGAGATACATAATTAAAAGACAAAGGTCACTTGACCCTAGCCTTGATTATATTTTTATATAGAAGACTATTTGTGCAAATTGAAATCTGGATTCTAGCAAGCTCTAAGGTTGGATCCTATCAGCTACCTGGGAGAGGCAACCATTGGTACGCTGTCCTAATTCAATTTTATCTTGAGAATATGTGTTTACTTCCCCCCCTCCCCCCACTATTATGAGTAGCTAAACACCCCACTATGGGGTGGTGATGAATACAATGATTAGCTTGGGTTTATGCAATTCAATATGCATCCGATTTAATCAATGTGCTCAGGAATTAAACAATTAATCTAGTTATATATAATTGTTATTCTTATATGAAAATAACTGCATCGCATAAATTGAGCTTTTGTCTAACTACCTTTACGACCATGGGTTTTACGAAAGTTTTGTCGCTGTAACACCCCAGAAATTCAGGAGGTGATACGATGCATATAAGTAACGATGTAACTAATAATATACATTAGATTTAATATCAAATTATAATTTTTCGAGAAGTTAACGTACATCACATCTCGCTGTCTAAAAAAAATATGCTTGTCGAAAATACTTAATTAACAACTGTTTCGATAATCGGGAGAGGTAAAGTTCTTGATTCGTAGGTGGAAGCTTCTTCTTGCATTTATTGATCCTCACTCGATGGCACACGATCAATTCCACCAGATGTTGGTCCGTCTGAAATATTTTAGGAAAAATGGGTGAGCTAAACGAGCTCAGTGGGCAATAGAGTGTGGTCTTTATTTAAGAAAAAGTCGAATTTGTTTGTTCATAAGTGGAGGATATGTATTAAAACATGTTATCTAAAGATCAACTGGGTAACATTTGTTAGATCGACCAAAATCTTATTGCATATTTTGCGCTATCAACCTTATACACCTAAAAAGAACATCGCATATATGATGAAGATGATGCCATCAGATAAACCCCCCCCCCCCCCCCCCCCGTAGTAAAGACATACACATCAGATAGCTCCACCTTAGTAAAGGCACATTGTGCTAATGAGCTAAAGTGCAGACCAGAGAAACTTCATTCTCATTAGAACTATTGTTCGAGTTGGTTCCAGTGTTGTTGCTTCCATCTTCATTCTCATCATTCCTAGCAACTTCTTCTTCAACCACTAGCTTCATCACCAAAATCTTTATGTGCTCGAACAAAACCTGAATAATTAAATCATGTACTTGTACCTGTTTCTTTGTTGTCATTAACATGTTATGGGCAGTCAAGGGAAGAGGACTGTTGAATAAACAGTTGGAGTAGCATTGGCGAGTGGAATAGGAAAAGTTGGAGCTTGTGCTTGCCATGGAAGAACTTGAACTCTGTTTGAGGTTAGTACTTGATGATTTTGACTTTGAGAATCTCATAGTCATACTTTTCAATCGCAGTTTACTTAGGAGTAAACTCCTCTTCAATCAAGTACTCATATACATTAGAGTACATGATTTAATAAGTAAACTATACAATGACATCACCACGGGTTATAGATCCCTTGACAGTTAGCTCCAATAAATTTGAATCTTATTTTACAAGATATATAATTAATTTATATATGATTTATCAAGTCTTTTCCGTACAAGTTAAAGTTAGTATAATAGGTGTCGTAATCTAGAGTACAAAATCACTCACTAGATCACATACTTACCAACTAGGTGACTCTTGGCAGGTAACACCAATAAATCAAAACTTATTTTATAAGATACTTTTTAAATACGATTTTTCGAGTTTTCTCCGTACAACTTAAAGTTGGTGTATTAGGTGTCGTGATCTAGATAACATAATCAGTAACTGGGTGATCCTTTGATTCTTATCACCAATAAATTCGAAAATGATTCTACAAGATACTAATTAACTGTTTATATACGATTCTTCGAGTTTTCTTTGTACAACTTAAATTTGGTACATATAATTGGTGTCATGATCTAAATCACATCACATAATCTTTAACTGGCTGATCCCTTTTCATTTAGCATACCAGTAAATTCAAAACGGCTATGCAAGATAAAGTATGTAAATTCACCTATTATATGAGTGTCATGTTTGTATTCTTATGAATGAAGATGACTCGTCTCAACCTATGTTCAAGAGGAGGTATGAATTGTCCCTTGGACAACGTCTACATGGATGGAATGTTGTTAAGAGGGGACGCAATTTAAATGGCAACGAGGAATTGGTAAATGCATTACATCACTAGTTTTTTAGATGATATTCGTGTAACCACTTGTACACACTCTAATAGAATTGTGGGATGGATTTGCGGTAGTTACATGCTTTGTGAGAGGGTTACTAATGGTTACATCCCTAGCATCTAAAAAGCGTCAATCAATTTATGTTACTCATTGAATATTTAAAATTATTATTTTTATATATTTTACTAATTTTAAAGTATTTATGGATTGTTTTATATAGTTTTTCAACCATTGGAGCAAATAATTCCGGTCATTTATTAAGACTGTGACGTTTCTGGTCTTCGTGTGACCCTGAAGACTTAGTTGCAAACGTTGTTGTAAGTCACTAAATTATATTCGTTTTTAACTTTCTCTTTATGAGAACCACATGCATTTAATGATATTATGAGGTTTCTTATCTAGATTCATAAAACGTAATATATCACCTGAGTTAATAGTTTGCTCTATTTTTGTCCATAGGAGGATATCTCAAGTCACTCAATAGCACAAATTACATCTAGTGAACCTGAGGAGTGATGGGATAGCACCGACCTTGCACTGAGAATTTCTCCACAAGAGAAGAGGAATGAAGTGCAAGTGAATAGATGTGGCTAACGTCCATTATGGACTTATTTTCGAGTTAATTTTATTTTCATAATAAGCACATTAGAATACTCAATCCTATCAAAGTTGTTTATTTATCTTCAAATTTAACTTTAAATTCTACTTGGATATTTTATTTATATGAACATGTCATTTCTTCCTTATATTAGAAAAATCATGAATGAGTTATAAGTATATGAAACTGTAAGATACATACACTGTTGATATAACATCGACAATAGTGTACAATCATTGTTTGTTCAACAATGATCGTTCTGTTTATACACTTTATTTATATTATTTAGAATTTTACCATTATTCACTAACTTAACAGAGATAAGGAAGACGGAATAAGCTTTGAAGAATGATTGAAAGATTTAAAGAATGAAGCCAATTTCATGTAAAGAAGGATTTTTTAGATTCCATTAATTCGAAGACAAGATCATATAACAAGATACATGAAACATCTCTTCTTGATTTTCAAGACATTATAAATACAAGAGATGGTTCATACTTTGAAGACACACAAGATTGGAGCTAGTCGACTATTTTTATATTTATTATGTCATGTGATCTTCTTTTTAGGTAAACTTTAGTTGTACTTTGATGGAGAATGTGTTATCTTGGTACCATAGTGTGAGCTAGGTGAGTATAGCTATATTAGGTGAAAAAATTATATTCGTTTAGCTATTGTAGTTCGAGCTTTCAACATATGAAAGCCTAAACCTAACTTTTGTAAATCCTCTTTCATTGATAGTGTATATTCACCTAAGACACATTATGATATTATACATGTTCAAAGTTATTCTGGTGTTCTTTTTCACCTTCTGATGTGTTCTAGTTATTGTTTACTGTGTTAACTCAACATTGAGCATAACAATATTATATTACTCGACAAAATCTTATGTTAAAATAATGTTGGTTCAACATTAATCCCGACATCGTTGTGATTTGTTAGAAGTACAAAATAACGGTCCTTTAATTCTTTGAGTGTGTGATTGTATTGGAATATCTGTTTAGTTTTTGGTCACTCAACATAAAGACTTATCTTAGCTTAGAAATGTGTTTAGTATTCTCAGTTCACTTGAACATTGTAGAGAAAAGTTTTAATAAGTATGATAGTCTATAAATCTTGTATCAGGATGTTAAGGTCTATGAATGCAATTTTTATATATTTGAAGAAGACGAAGGCATCCAAGCAAGGAACTTAATCTAGAAAATTCATGTTCGAGCAAGATATTTGAAGACAAAAGGAGAAGAGTCTCCTCAGATAGATGTAAACAGAAAGCTATGTGGAACTTTGTATTTTTGTTGAGGTAAAAACCCTAACCCCCAGGTATGTCAAAGAGTCTTAGAAACGGTTCAAGTCCAAGTGATTAGGATCCAAAGTAAAGGTCTAAGACTCTTCCAATTCCATTAACTTAGGATTTAGAGATCCTGCACAAGTATCTTGAATTGGGGCGGG
>JAYMSP010005277.1:0-14037 GCA_036897095.1 Plantago elongata | reverse complement strand
ATCATTAACCAATATAATATTCATACATATTTTATCAAATCCCAATACCAATCACTATTCCTTCTTTTGTTTATTCAATCACCCAACACAGGCAACACTATGGATGTTAAATGAGCTGAATCAATACTCGATTCGAGCCCGAGTTCAAGCGAGCTGAGACGCTAACAAAACAAGCCATATCGTGAGGTTCGAGTTCAACTCGTTTACCTTATAGAACAAGCCGAGCTCGAGCCGAGCAGATCCTTCGTTAAGGCTCGACTCTCATAATGTTCCTACCCAACACTAATCGATTGAGCATCGGCTTAACGTGCTATCCCAATTAATAATGTCGGTGTTACAAGTCATTTTCTACGCACTTTTGTCGAGTGAAGTAGGAGACTTGGAATTCCAAGGTAGATGTCCATATTGAGCACAATTAACTTCGAGGTTTTATGAAAGAATTCTCAAAAATAAAATGTGCACTTTGTTGGTTGAATAGAGTTCTCAATCATTTATTAAAATTTAAAACAATACTGAATTCCTCGCGCGTCAAAAGACTTGTCATGAAAATTCTTAAAAATAATTTGAGAAAGTTTTATGACCTCCGTACGTTTTGTCGTTTTGGGTGTTTTTTTTTCTAAAGTTTGACATTTATTTGTTTAGGAATTCAATAACTCCACTTATTAATTTTTTTGACAATGTCTTTCATACTTTATAAATGATCTATTTTACTTTTCCCATACTTTGTCTTAGGGGTGTGCAAACAAGTCGTCCGACCGACCTAAGTGATGGAGAGACAAGTGCTGGAAGTGTGCAATGGTGATAGAGTGGTGGTGGAGACAATGGTGGGATGAATAATTAATTGTGAGTGATGGGAGGAAGGCGAAGGAGTATAAATTAGGGTATATTGGAAAATTAGCGATGATAGGTACTATTTAAAAATTGGTAGGCTATCTGTAGCTAAATTGTCAAAAAAATTTCGACGAATTAAAGACTGATAGATTTATTTGTTACTAATTAGAGACGAGTTTGCCTCTAATTAACGAATGATAAATATGTCCATCGCTAAGTTAGAGACGAATAAATTTGATTTACGTATGTGTTGTTAACTAGAGACGAGTTTGTCTCTAATTAACGATCAATAAATCTGTCCGTTGCTAAATTAGAGACATATAAAATTTCGTCTCTAAAAGGGGTTGATTCGTTGCTATCTGCAGGATTTCTTGAATTCTTGTAGTACTTTATTAAAAGGTTTGATACCATCTAAGTATGGGACTATGGTGGATCAGGGGTCATCTCGGACAGAACCAAGTGTACAGCCTGGAGAATATCAATCCAAGACCTTCACATTCGGACTAAACGGACTTGTGTGAGCTTCCTACCCAAAGGAACTCCATGTTTGGTCCTAGGCTTCAAATCCTCTTCTAGGAACGAAGCTAGGATTGGAGGACTGACGTCTCATGCATCATGTATTGGAGAAATACCTGGAATGACTTTGAAAGTACATGGATTAAGATAACTTAATGGACCTTAGGCCTACTAATTAAGGCATTGGTGGACTAACTAGACCCGTATACTTGGCATCATCAGGTGAATACCTTTCTTGTTTTGAATTCACAGGATAGAGTAGATTTTTAGTCTCTCTCCATTAAAGTCTTAACCCGACTTGACATCTAGTAAATCGGGTCTTCAATACTGACACCCCCTCCCCCTCCCCGAAGTTACTTGTGCAGGCTCTTTTATAATGATCAATCTTTTTTCTCCAATACAAATTGAAAAATGCAATTCATTATAAAAATATATTATATTAATTACTTTAATATAATTTTTCCATTTTTTTGCAATTAAGTGTCACGATAGCAAGTTTTCACATCCTAGTTTAATATATAAACTAAGAAACTATCTACGTGAAATTGGTACTTCATCACTTTGATTTTGTAAATTTATTATATTAAATGTATTTTAGTTGATGTAGTACTTCATCCGTTTGGCTATGTTATCAAGTTGCAACACTATGTATTTTTTGTAAATAGACTTAAGTTGGAGTTGAAGTGACAAAATATTCAGTTGCATTCCAACTTGCACGAATTACACGTCACTCTAACGTTTAATTCACTTAAAACCTCTTAAATTCGTTTTTTTTTTTTTTTGTTGGAATGTTAGAAAAATGGAAGAATGAGAGAATTGGAGGTGTGGTGAGATGAGTGGACCTAATAGCAATGAAGCAGACAACCAAAACAAACATCGGAGGTTGATAGTGTTAGCTCAATTGAATTGAAAGAAAACAAAATAAGGATGAAACTCCACATATCAAACATGTGGTCTACGTATACTGAAATACAATCTCCAATCACTCTCCAATCCTCACCCATCATAACTGAACCAAAACATAACTACATAAATTCACCACCACCTCATCTTCTCAACATTTAAACAAACACACAGCGCTAGCTATTCTTCGCCATAGAAGTAGCTTGAGCAGTAGAAGCAATTCTATTTCTATGGCGGTTGAATTATCAGCAGTGTCAATAACCAGGCATTTCAACCACACTAGTACTCCATTTCTGGCACCCAAACCCTTTTGTTTCCGAATAAATGCGGGTTATCTCATTCCGCCTCGCAGAATAAACAATGGTGGTGGTGTTTTCAAGCTGAGGAATAATAATAATAATAATTTGAGTATTAATAAATTCACTGTTTGTGTTTTGCTGACCACCCCAAATGAGGATAATGAAGTAGAGGTTGATGAAGCAGCTACTCGTTTGGCTGAGAAGGTTGCGAAGAAGAAATCTGAGAGGTTTACTTATTTGGTTGCTGCTGTTATGTCCACCTTTGGGATTACTTCTATGGCTGTAATGGCTGTTTATTATCGATTTGCTTGGCAAATGGAGGTACTGTACATTTTTTCATTTCCTTTCTTCTGACTTCCATTTCAATATCTTCTTAATTAATGCCTATATATCTTACTAGCTTCTTTTTTTTTTTTTTTTTTTTTGCAGGGTACTGGAGCAGTTCCTTATACAGAAATGTTTGGTACATTTGCCCTCTCTGTTGGAGCTGCTGTAAGTTCAATGCTTTTCTTTTCCCACAATTGACCTACATTTCTACAACGGACTTTGTTTTTAACTTAATTAGGAGTAGGAGTAACTACTCTCTCCAACTTAAAACTATTTCAGTTCTGAGCCTAGCTTCAGTTCAATAAATTCAGTTGAAGAGAACAGAGCCCTAGTAGTAATGGAGTATATAAAATTATATAATTGTTCCTAAAATGACAGAGAATAACCTAGGACGGGCGGAGAAAGTACATTGATAAGTCATACTATTCAGAATTAAGAACAATGAATAAAATTTTAATTCGTCACAAATCAATAAATAGTGAACAAATTGATAATTAAGAGGTGGAAGATAATGAATTTATTGGTTTATCAAGTTTGTGATTCTTCTAGAAAAAAAGTTTGATTCTCATGGAATGTAATATGTAAATGGAGGAATGTTGAACAAGTTTCTAATGGAAAATGGGTAGTAGGGTCATTTTACTTACACCCTGCACTTCTGGTTCTGGGGTAAACTTATCCCATACAGAGAAGTACTAGTAGTATTTTGGGTTAACTTTTTGACTGTGTCCTGTTAGATCGGGCACCATTTGCGCAAACATACATGAAAGCTAATTTTATCTGTCCGGGATTTTTGTTACGGAGACTTGTTTTAGGCCCAACATTTTCCATTTATGAATATGACATTTGATTCTGTATGTTTGCCTTTGGTGTTGATTCGTGTTGTGGTGGAATTGGAATCAGGTGGGAATGGAGTTTTGGGCAAGATGGGCTCACAAAGCCCTGTGGCATGCTTCACTATGGCACATGCACGAGGTTGGTTCTGTTTTTGCCTTCCAACTCTTTATTATGTTCATATAGCAATTAGCAAGTTCAAGATTCAGGCTTTGTGACTAAAATCGATATAGGTAGCTTCTTCTTGGATGGAGAAGAAATAGAGTGACTGCTGAGTTATTAGTCCTGCTATCACAATGAGTTGTGGTCACAAGTCAAACCAATAAAGTGAAACATATATTTGTGACTTTGTGTAGCAGAAATGTCATTTCATAAGCCATCTTGTGTTTTATAACTGCAGTCACACCACAAACCCAGAGAAGGACCGTTTGAGCTGAATGATGTGTTTGCCATCATAAACGCAGGTCCAGCCATTGCCCTCCTCTCCTATGGCTTCTTTCACAAAGGCTTGATCCCTGGCCTCCTCTTTGGTGCGGTATGGTCATTGCTAGTTTAGTTACACACTCCCTTCATTTTGCCTTTAATAGTCATCATTTGAATAAAATGTACAGAGGGTTAATTTTAGATTGATCAATAGCAAAAATATCAGTAGTCTTACAAAATGTTAATGTAGGAATGACTCAGGTAGTCTAGCAGTTTTTCCTACACTTTCCTTAAGGTATCGTACTTGTTATGATCCCTAATCATATGAACTGCTTTACTCCATCAAGAATTGATTATTGTTTTCGATCTTCTTTCATGTTTATTATTGCAAACTTCAATAACCAACTAAGAGGCTCTTGGTCTGTTAACAGCTACATGTTCATTGTACTAGCCTTGTATCTTTCCAGGTGTTCTTGGGTCATTTTATGGCTTCACACTATTCACTTCCGGGATACTAAAAACTTGTTTTGCTGTAGGGTCTGGGAATTACGGTGTTTGGTATGGCGTACATGTTCGTGCACGACGGTCTCGTCCACAGGAGATTCCCTGTGGGACCCATTGCCGATGTACCATATCTTAGAAAAGTAGCTGCAGCTCATCAGGTGTATTATTTATCCTAAAAGTCTCATCGGGTGAATCCTACATAATTAATCAATGGCCGGGATATTTTTTACAAGCAAACATGCCTTCAGATCTAGCTAATCGTTAGCTAGATCTGAAGGCATGTTTGTTTATAACATACACCCTCCGTCCCTATGAATTAATGAATTGGACGTAAAAATAAATAAAGAGAATGTAATTATATGGACTTAGAGAGTATGAATTTGTCTGTCATATGCTGATTCGATTTGGTGTCTGTCTGGAATTTCAGTTGCATCACTCGGAGAAGTTTGAAGGAGTCCCATATGGACTATTCCTCGGACCTAAGGTGGAACTCAAACCTCATAAATGTGTCTTTATAAGCTAGCTTTTCCTTTGTCTCCTTGTCTATCATTTTATACACAAAACTTTGAGTGAAACGGACAGTAACTGCAAATATTTGATATACATGTATTGACCCTGCAATAAATGTGTCACTAATTAAATGATATTTGTAGTTGAACATGCAATGATACTTTTGATTAGATTAGATTGAATGTTTTAATGATACTTTTGAGTTCTACTGTGTTTTGGCAGGAGCTTGAAGAAGTAGGAGGGCTCCAAGAGCTGGATAAAGAAATTAATAGGAGGATTAAGTTGTCTAAGGGGTTGTGATATGACTAATGACATGGATATATTTCCACTTTTTGTCAGAGAAGTTTAGATATATAAAGTTCACAGAGTTTAGCTCTGTGGCAATTGACAAGGTGAAGAAATGATGAAATTTTGATGAGTCCAAGGCTTGTGGAGTTTTAGTTGCAGAGTCATGTAAATTCAAACAATTTAAGAAAGAAAGAAACACCTCGCAGTTATATTTAGACTGTTTGGGATAGAACTTAGTTGAATTGTCTCAACTAAAATATCACTGCAAAATGTTCGACCAATAAAACCATATTAATAATAAGTAAAACCAAAACTACCAGGAAATCACAGAAGCCAAAGACAGCCAGATCGAACTCATCACTCACAATGAAGTCACAGTAATGTGGCAGCAGTGGCTAAATTGGGTGTGGTTTAGGACTCTTTTCGGCATGATTCCCAGTTTCGAAAATCCACTTATGGGAGCTTCAGAGTGAAGCCTAATTGCTTTTAGAATAATCTTAAAATAGGTGAGAAACTGGGAAATATTCGATTCACGTACGAGTGAGGATAAAGTGTGCAAGAAAGGACATGTGCGTTAGTATAATGGAGTCCGTCATATCCCATCGACCCATTAGTGGTCCAGGTCATTACAAGTAGTATTATAGCCAAGCTAACCAAAACTCACAAATGGTAGACGGTTGGCCGGATCATGGTGCGGTGGGGACGTCACACAATTCAAGAGGGGTTGAATGTAACGCTCTAGAATTTAAAGTCAATTCCAAAGAGCTCAAATGGATTAAGAACCTTTCTTTAGGAATTCATCTATGAAAATTTCAAAGTTAACTTGTTTGTTCTGGAGTAATTTAGGATACTGGAAAGTCTCACAGTACATGTAGGAGTAAGGATTTAGTATTCGAAAAAATATATGTGTTTGATACCGTAAAACCAACATTATTTACAAGAAATAAGTTGGGGAAACCACTTTTAAGTTCTTACAATATTCAACCAATGTTTTCTTGCCAAGATAAATTAAGCACCAATCCTTAAAATCATATTAAGAGAGGAAGATTATCTAACTTATATGATGTTTTTATGATATTATAACTAGTGATAGTGATACATTTAACATGAACAAATAATTGCAGCATAAGTAGGCATGCATCAACTTGTTATTCTGTCTTTCCGAGGATGATGATCTTCACTGAAAAGTTAGTTGAAATGCTACTTACCTACTTCTGTTATACTTTTACAGGCTATTTCAGGTTACTTGGTTGAAAAAAACTGGTTTCATATATAACCGGGATGATCTAACTCAAGTATGTGCTTCTTCATCCTTTCTATTTTCTTAACCCATCCCTTTTGTACTATACCAACATCCACTTTTCTTTCTCCCATTACTTGAGCAGTAATGCTCATGTAAACATTGTCGCATGCAGCTTAACTTGTTTACGAATCCAATGCGAGATGGTTGGGATTTAGCAACGGATAGAAAAATTATATATGGGAGTGATGGAACTTCAACATTATATGCTATTAACCCTCAAACATTCCAAGGTTAATTAATATGTTCCCATCCTGAATCCGTCCGTGCCTATTACTCACTTTTTTCTTGTATTTTCATGAGTGTGACTGTGGTGTGGTTATAAATCCTCACAGTTGTCGAAAAGCACATTGTCAAGTATAAAGGACTCGAGGTACACAACCTAAACGAATTGGAGTATGTAAATGGAGAAGTATGGGCAAATGTTTGGCAGGTTCGCAACTCTGCAGATTTCTTTTATCTAACGGTAATAATTTGTGTTCTTGGAACAATTCGCGTAATCTTATGCTTGCAGACGGATTGCATAGCCAGAATATCAGCTCAAAACGGAACAGTACTGGGATGGATATACCTTCCAAATCTAAGGTTCCATCTTTCATATTTTTATCTAAATTTTCTTCTTTGATTTGTGAGTGATTGCAATCTTTATAGGTTTTTACTGGTGTTGCAGGGAGGGCCTAATTGCTGCTGGATATAAGGTATCGGCATAATTAAGTAGCGGACGTATACGCCTCTGCGACATCTAGCTCGCTTTGCGTTATGCAGAGTTTATAATATTCATATAATTTTCAGGGAATTGATGTTTTGAATGGTATAGCATGGGACGAGGAAGCAAATCGTATTTTCTGTAAGTTCGCCATTAGAAATTTCATCAATACTATATATAGGTAGGCATTCATAGTGAGTTGATGTTGTTAATTTGCAGTGACAGGAAAGTTATGGCACAAACTATTTGATGTCAAGCTCAAACCAGTAACAAACTTTACTCAGGATATTCAAAGACTTTGCATACAGAAGCCTGTTCCTTTCAGAAAGCTTTAGCTTTAACAACTCAACTCGATCAGCATCATTTGTTTTACCTATATGAAACCGGATCATGGCAGATATTGACTTCTTTGTGTGGTGTTTCTTAAATAAATTACAAATATAGTAAACGGACCTTCCCTATCGTTCTCAATCGATTCTCCCAAGACATAGCAGAGTCCGGGAAACCTCATGGAGATGGTAGTGAAGTGTACTCATTAGATGCACTGCATACACAGACAGAAGATGAACTTTTATCTCCAAACAATATCTATAGGCTATAGCTGCTATGCTAGTAAGCTTCCATCTGATTTCTTGGTAGGTAACTGGAAATGAATATATCAACACCAAACAAATTCAAACATTGTAAGTTCAGGCAAAGTTAAACGATAAAAGAGTAGAAATATCGAATAAAGTATTCTCTATAGATATTGAATAAAGTACAAGAATTAGACGTAATAAATGAAATGTGATAAGTTGTATTCGTGACGGAAATATTTTAGAAAAATATATGCCCAGTCATTTATCTAGATATGATAAATGGAACAGAGAGAAGAAGGTCCTTCCATTATATTTACAAAAGTTGAGACAAAACCATGAGAAGCCTAGCTATCCTCCAAAACATCACACCTTGTCAAACCAGAAGAACATCTCCATGGCCGCCACTGACCAATCGACCGTTACACCTAACCCGCCGCGAAGAACTACAACCAAAATCATGGAGAGTTGAGAGCAAGGGATTCGGCCCAAACTCGAGAGAAACAATGCCGAAAAAGAGAAGAGACAACGACGACGAAGATGACGACGATAAGATACCCGAGGTGGTGTTCGAGAGAATGATATCTAGAATTCTGTTCAGTGTTGGAGTCCCATTGTTGAGTGGTTTTGGTTTACTGCAAATTCTTGGTGTGGTGAAAGAGCAAGGCTTGTGGGATGTGCCAAGATGGCTGCCATTCTTGGCCGTTTTTGTGACTTTTGGAACATCAGCACTTGGAATTGCGTACGGGAGTCTGTCAACGAGTCTCAATCAGGAGACTGAAGGTTCGTTTCTTGGGTTTGAGCAGTTTCAGAAGAATTGGGATGAGATGTGGAAGGAAGAAGAAGACCAAGAAGATTAGATGACATTTGAAACTGTAAAATCACCTTATGTTATTTTTCATTTCAAACTATTCGATAAACCTTTAAGATGTGATTGGTATGGTGTTTTGTATGCGAAAGTAATTGTTTGTAGATCAGTTATTTAATAATAATTGGTTATATTTAAATTTTTGATACGGAATCATTAAAATCTTATTTTTTTTTATAAATACATGTTTGTAATTTTTTATTCTTATATTTATTAAAAAAAAAATTTCAAGACTTCTAATTGGTATGCCATGTAGCGAAATTATCAATTCTTATTGGTTGGTTGAAAAAGTTATGAAGGGTATTTTGATGGTCATAATGCAACCTAATATATGTATCAAGAACAATTAATAAAGATAATTGGGTCCATTTAAATATATACTAGATTATATATTTCACTGTTATTTTTAGTATGGTAACTACATATTTAACTTTTAACAAATGTAATATAATTTTATCTATAAATATCCAAAAAATATTTTAAAAATATATTTGAATTCGTCTTGACAAGACGAACCCATAGACACCAATCTTGAATACTATTATTAATTAAATAAATAATTTTTGAAATTAAAATTAGATATAAATTTATTAAAGAAGATAAAATAAAATAATAAAATTTTAAAAACAAAGAATTTATTAAATTAATTCAATCACACATGAAAATTTGTGGAATTAGTTTTATTTTCAACAAGTAATTTATATCTTTCACTATTCATTATTTATATATTGGCATTATATAAAGTTTTTGTTGAATACCATATAGTGTTATCTACAAAATTACTTTAAAAGAAGTAAAATATATTTGAATTATTCGTGACATGAAAATTTATAGAAAAAAATATATGATATTATTACGAATTAAATAAATCATTTTATTCATTAAAATAATATAAAGTTAATAAATTCAATAATAAAACTTTATAAAAATATTTAATACTCCGCCATCTATTAAATAAGAAATTAATCAATTTCGATTCTATGGTTTAACATAGTTCGGAGGGGGACAAAATTTTTGTTAATGAAGTCATTTTCCAGGTTAAAATGTTTTAGCACTTTGGTTATCAGTTGAACGTTCTTATATAACAAAATATGATATAAAATTAATGTGTTAAACCCCCTCCATATTAATTTAAATGCTAATAATATCCTATGGTGTACAATTTTGATACGGCTGAGCAAATTTCGAATAGAGGATCGTATTTATCGTGTTGTTGTTAGGATCATGCTAACAATGTTATATCTTGTGGTAGTTGTAAATACGAAATGTTTGCCAGTCAAATTAATATCTAAAATTGTTCGAAAATTTGAGTAGTAACATGTAGTAGTTGAAATGAATTGTTATTTGAAGATTAGACTTCTTGAATCAACAAATTTCATCTATATATACTATGTTTCATTTTTCATAAAAATTGAGGCATTTTTGGAGAATTATGTTCCTTAAAATTTTTATCGGGTTAAACGTGATGCTAACGTTTTACCACACATAAATTATCAATTAGGTCTTTTTATAATAAAATTTTACGTCTTCTTGATATGGACATTAATTACCAAACTCTCTAATTACAATATACTTACTAAACTAGTAGGCGAGTATGCATCCAATTACGAAATAGTCTTTGATGAATATTTTAGCATTTAACCTGAAATATACTTTAGTTGGTTGCCATATAATATTTATAATTCAAATTATAATCTTTAAATATAAATAGATTTTAAACTATTGTGTGGCCACAAATCAATATTTAGTTAGTAATCATTGCTTTTCACAATTTATTTTCAAAATCAATTATTATATGAACATAAACTTTGACTTCACATTTTAAAAATAATTGAGCTCACATGTTAACTCTATAAATACTAATAGAGAATGTTAATTTCAAAGATATAATTTATCCTTAATGGCTCTTATAAAAATTAAACGTGTGAAAATTCTCAATGAGAAGTTGAGAAATACAACACTCAAAGGAAGAACCAATAACTTTTTTAAAAAGGCCCATAAACTATTTATTTTATGTGCTTCGTCCATCTATGTCATTATACATGATCGAAATAATGGAGTTTCAACCCTTTGACCTACTGAGGATGAGTTCTATCAGGGACTTGCAAGGTTCATGAACAATCTTGAATCAGAAAGATCCAAGAAATGGTTACTCATCATTCTTTCTTGAACGACTTGGTGAAGTGGTTATTGATACATACTTTTTAAATGCTAAGTGTGTGATTTGAGTGGGAGTTATATATGCATATAGTGAAGTAGCGTGTTGAGAATATAACTCCCGGATGTAAGTATGCATAGTTTATAGTGGTATTTGAAGGTATTTCAAGTACTATCGTAGTTTTGAGCAATGAGATTATGTCGGTGATTAGGAGGTCGGTTAAATATGGTGGGACTATGTTGTTGTCTAAGTTTTGGAATGATCAGAGTGGATACAGTGCCACCATCGTAACAAGAGTCTGGAGTTAGTTATATAAATTGATGATCATCTATCAATATTTTTTTTTCAGATTACGCGTATTTCTTGGCATTTGCGCCAATAATCACCATAATATCTACACTTTGCATAATGTACCTCATGATATCAAAATATGTAATTAGCCATAAAATAACAATGATATTCAATATTGCCCCTAAACGGCGATCTCAAGTGGCCTTAAAACGCACATTTCATTAGCATCAAGTTATTTTGATAGGGTCTTAGTCAAGGCTTTTGTAATGATTGTTATACATAGTATTTATCTTTCTAGTATTTGTAGTCATGGCCCCGACTAGAACTATTGTACTAGATTGTTGAGAATAGCTCAATTAAAGGCTATAATGATCTTTAGGCCTTGATAGTTTGATGAGATGTATTTTTTATATGCTCTACATTTACTTTACGGGGTTTATTGGACTTAAATTGTTTCGTAACATAAGAATTATTTGGAAATTGGTAAAGTTGAAGTTAAAGTAATATGATATTTTATGTTAATGGTGACCCATAGTATTGTTGAAGCATTGAATAGAAAAAGTTTATCATTCGGGATAAATTATATATCCGTCCAATAGATTCTCACTTTTTAATTTTTTCCATTTGAATCTCTCAGTTTTATTTTTCTCATATAGACTATCACTCTAATTTACGAAATGCTTTCATCCGCACGTACTGGAGCTGAGTTTTTCTTTTGATCTTTGTTTGATTTATAATGCACGTTGATGTTTAACTAATCCTAAATTATATTAAGAAATAATTCATAAACATGAATTAAAAATAAATCTGAAGTTGTATTAAACAAAAATTATTTTTATTAACAATAATTTTTTTCATCTATCAATTCCAATCCAACAAGGTTAATTCACTAAAATAATGAAAATGTAAAAATAAAATAGAATAATTCATAAAACCATTTAATGGTAAATGCAACGAAAATTTAAAAGAAATGGATAAAGACCATTGTGGTTGTACTTGATCTATGGTTGTTTAGGCATTGTCATAGAGACATTAAAATTACTTTCTATGTCCTTCATGGTTTCACTAAACCACTCGTCTTCCCTCAGACCCTTTAGTAGTGTGGAATGCGAAGTACTCGGGATGCCACTTGCTTGACCATCAGTTAGTGCCCGAAACCAATCATTCCCCTCCAGATCTTCCGCTAAAGTGGCATCTGGAATGTTCTGGATGCCACTTGTCTGACCACCATTCATGGATTCAATGGTTGGTAATTGGGGGTAAAGTTCAGAAAAAGATGGAGAGTCCATCGACACGCCTTGGCCTTCTTGATTTTCAAGTTCATCCATCCTTTGTTGCAAAATTGAGATCTTCTCGTCAACACGTGTGTTCAATCGAGACAACGTCGGCATGTCAACTCCATTGATGTTCATATTGTGCATCATTTGATTCACAAGCTTTGTCATTTCCTCTTCCTCATTCTTTAGTTGGTGTTTCTGCAGGTTTTCAGTGATGTCCTTCACCAAGTCATTCAAGAAAGCATGATGAGTAACCATTTTCTTGGCTCTTTCTGATTCAGGATTGTTCATGAACCTTGCAAGTCCCTGATAGAACTCTTCCTTAGTAGGCCAAAGAGTTGAAACTCCCTTATTTCGGTCATGCACAAGTACATAGATGGGTGAAGTACATAAGATAAATAGTTCATGGGCCTTTTTAAAAAAACTATGGGTTCTTCTTTTGAGTGTTGCATTTCTCAACTTCTCATTGAGAATTTTCACACGTTTGATTTTTCTACGAGCCATTAAGGATAAGTTATATTTATGTAATTAACATTCTCTATCAGTATTTATAGAGTTAACATGTGAGTTTCATAAGATTTAAAATGCGAAGTCAAAATTAATGCTCATATAATAATTAATTTGGAAAAATGAATTGGGAAAAATAATTATTACTAACTAAATATTGATATCTGGTCACACAATAGTTTCAACTCTATTTACATTAATTGATTATAATTTGAATTATAAAAATTATATGGCAAGCAACTAAATTATATTCCAGGTTAGTTGGTAAAATATTCATCCAAGATTATTTCATAATTTGATGCATACTCACCTATAGTTTAGTAAGTATTTTGGAATTAGTAAGTTTGGTAATGCACATATTAAGAAGACGTTATTTCTAAGTTATTGACAAGCAGATATAATTGACAAATACTAATGTAATTAAGATGCCAAAAGTAATTAAATGATTGTGGTGTTAAATTCTATAGCGTAAAGCTAAATAGAACAGGAAGAAAATTGGTAGCGAACGAGTAAAGGAATATGGATATTTTGGACATTCCAAAAAATACAATATATATTAAAAATAATCTTGATGGTCCGTACTAAATATTGTAACGTAACACTCATAATCTAGCCTTAAATGCTTAGCCATATATTATTAGATAACTATTAGTTACCAAAATAACATATATAGTCATAATCGATATCGATCCATAATTGGTATGCCTCAAACTCATTTTCTAAATTTACTTTATGGGTTTTATTGGCCTTCAATTGTTTCGTAACATAAGAATAACTTGGAGATTGGTGAAGTTGAGGTCATAGTACCATACTATTGTTGAAGCATCAAAAAAAAAAAGTTTATCAGTCATAAATAAGAGAATACTAAAGATCCGAATTCGCAATTTTGCCACAAGGTACTTATTAGATCGAATGAACTTATT
>JAYMSP010005276.1:0-14038 GCA_036897095.1 Plantago elongata | reverse complement strand
GAAGGAAAGTGGAGGCGGGTATAAGGTGCCGAGAGGTGGGCTTTTTGAGTGGGTTACGAGACTTTTGATTTTTTATGAAGTATGGAATTATGTGTATTTAGATTTTAGATCATGAAATTAATTATTTTTTTCAAATTTATTTACTAGATATGGATATCCGCTGGATTTTTCCGTTATCCGGCGAATTTATCCGTATCCAATCCGCTCGAAATGGATTGGATAACGGATGGACTATTTTTCCATCCGTTTGACCGTATATCCGGTCAAACGGTATCCGGTCAAACGACCGTCCGTTGCGCAGCCCTAGTACCAACTGTTTTATTATTGCCATTTTTCTTGTATTGTACTTAGTACTTGAACCAATTTTCACTAAGGTGAATGAATCATGAGTACAATAGGCAAGATATCTCAATGTTCATCACATGTCATTCTATAATTGATATGTAACTCTGTATGCCTCAAAATAAGGTCATAGCGGGCTAACATTCAAATCATAAAACTTTATGTTTGAATATATCTTGATATAGTAACATGAAGCTGAATCTTTAGTTCGAGTCTAAACTTTCATAAAATGGGATCAATTCGCTCTACCAATTTTTACCAGCTTATTCATGTTATTCCTTCCATAAGTTGGGAAAACTAGTGCTCATTAAAATATAATGTCCAGCTTAGAAATCGATGTATGCATACAACTTGTGTATGTTTCAAGCATTAGTTCTCTGTTGAGAACAATATGATAGAGAGTCAATATATTTGCACAGTTGAATTTTCTTGTGCTGAAAATAAATTTTCCTGTGCTGAAAATAAATTTTCCCTCAAATTGAAGATCATACTTGTGGATAAAGGCCACGTATACATCAATAGTTGTCTAATTTAAGAGTGTGACAATTGTTTATTCAAGATCTTCATTTCCATGCTTAATCATCTTAGTGTTGTGTCTTGCCATAGTAATAAAAAGAACACGAGATAGCTTTCAACAAATAATCACATGAATTTGGCCTTTCAATAATGTGACATTGGACACAATCGATGTGCCATCTATAATTGGCAAGACTAAGCAATCAATTCCTTTTAGGAATTTAGTCTAATATATGTTATTTAGCACAATTTCGTTATAGTACAAACTCTTGTATGATGATGAAATCAAGCTATGTGTTATGTCTTCTTGACATAATCCATCTTTGGAGGGTATAAACTTGAAAATTTACATTATAATGATCCTCTCAAATGCTCATGGCATCATTAGTAAATGTATCATAATATAAATGACTGATTGAGAAGCGATTTGAATTGGAAAATGCCATTCAAATAGCCGGGTTTGTGCTATTTGAATGGGCATTTCCCAATTCAAATCCCTTCCCAATCAGTTCCTAAGTGATTTTGAGCATTGATACATCTCAACCTCGTTGGTTGGTTATTTCACATCATAAGTGATTTTCATCATTCATATATTCCAACTACAAGTTGGAAAATTTATACAGTTTATAGTACTACCAACTTCAGGTTGGAAGTTATCACTTTCTTTGTATCACCATCAATAAAATATGTTTAATATGGGTGTGCGCATACCATCTTTGTCTAGCTTCAATGCTAAAATATTTAACCAGATGTTGATGGATTTATGGTTTGAATATTAACCATATGTTGATTGATATATCATGGTCCATGATATGTCTGAGTACATATATATTTTTAATAACCATCAATCATTGTACCACTTTTGGTGGTTATATAACAAGAATTGAGATTAGCGGATCTTTGATGATAAGACATTCAACCTTTTAAGTTTCCATCGTTGATGGTGAAGAAATATATCGCATATGCCTTATCTTGGCTTTATACTCGAATCACATATTCACTTTAGAGAATATGATTTTATTGGAAATATACTTAGGGCTTAGTTATGCAAGCAAATAAGATATGATTTTGTATTGTATCACCGTGTGAAAAGCGTTCTTCCAAAATATGAGGTTGGATATGATTCACCACTAACAACAAAATTAGAGTGGTTATATAATACCATATGATAAGAAAAAGAATTTCAAGAAAGTAAATTATAAACAAAATATCACTTCTCTTCAAAGATGATAAGTAATAGATTTTTCTTTTCAAAAGATATGTAGCTTCATTGATGGCATCATTCGTATGTTAGCTCCATGACTCGAAACTTGTAAGTGATCACATGTCATCTCGGATCAAAATTGTTTGCCATGATTTTTAGGATGTCATTGCCATCGCTTAAGGTTTCTTTCATGCATCTTTATGATATCAACTATAAAAACAAAGAACTCGTTAGTATATAATCACAAACGTAAAAAAATAAAATGAATCAATGTAATATATGAAATTGAGAGATTGAAAGATTATATAATAAAACATCTCTTATTCATGATCATCATCATTCATTGTCAATTGGAACTCTCTTCTTCTTCTAGTTTTTCCGCTCGTAGTTTGTATTCACTATCAGTTGGTTGAGCACGATAACGTGTTGAGAGAAAAAAGAAAGAAGAACATGAAAAAAGTGTAGAGAATATAATGGAGAGATTGGGGAGTACATTATTTACTTGTAAGTTGTTTATAATGAGAGTACAAACAGAAAGTATTTATATAAGAGTAATGGGAAGGGTTTAGGAGTATGTGAAGAGACATTCACTACTTCATTAATTATTAATATTATTAAACTTTTTAATCATCTATTAATCAGTACAATTTACGTATAAATATATTTATATATAACAGCTGTCATATTTTGTTGCATTATTAATTAGACCGGGTGATAACCTAGCACGGACTGTATCTGAATTCTGGAATGAGAGATATTTGTTGAATTGTGGCAAGTGCTTCAGAACCAAAGTGGTCCTTTTACAATCTGCTGCTACGAGTTCAGGTGGAACATCGATTTCGACAAACAATTGGTCAATTCTATGCAAATTTCATGCTGCCTAATCATGATACATTTCGTGATGTTATCTGTCACATATACATGCGTCGTTGTTGTTGCTAAGTAATTTGTTAGTATGTTTATAAGTTAACTTTGATTTCCTCTAACCACAATAATATTTTTATAATAATGTGATTACATTAAATGGATGAGTTTTTGGCCGTTTACCCCTCTATATTTTTCGTAATAAGCCATTTATCCTTCTGTATTATTTTAATAGGCGATTTATCCCCTCGAATTTTAAAAATAGGTGCAACGCAACTTGATGGGTGCAATTAATGTCCACTTAATTTATGAAGTTGCTTTAAAATTATATTCTATTAATCACGATCTCAAATATAAATGGTGTATAACATAATTATATAATGAAAATAAAAAAAATTTAAATATATTTTATTAAATATTTAACCATTTTCGTTAAAAATTAATTTGAGGTTAATTAACTTTAAAACTGATTAACGGAAAAATCAACACGAAAAGTTGAGTTGAGGTTAATATAATATATCAATTCCGTACCAGTCTCAACTTTTCGTGTTGCTTTTTCCTCAATTATTTATAAATTTAATTAAAGTTAAATTAATTTTAATGATAATGGTTAAATAATTAACAAAATTATATTTAATTTCTTTTTAATTTTTTATTATATAATTGTGTCACAAAGTTTATCTTTGAGATTGTGCAAAGAGAGTATAATTTTAAAACAACTTTACTAATTACGAGGGGGTAAATTGCATCCATCAAAGCATATCAAAGCGCATTGCACATATTTATAAAATTTAATGGGATAAATTACCTATTAAAATAATAAATATGCGTAAATGGTGTATTACAAAAGAAAATATACGGAGGGGCTCATTGCCGTAAACTCTAAAAGGGCTGGCATGCATTTTGAAATGCCACATCAGTCTCTGGGTTTATTTTATGTCTGTCTTCCTCAGTGCAGTTTGTATGGGAATCTACATGTAATTTTACATAATTGTGAGTCGTAAGACTATGTTATGTTTAATTAAAAATTTATTCAGTTCCGTTTAAGTCAATTCAGTTTAGTTCATCTCAATTAAGTTCAGTTTAGTTATGTTAAATTATATTTTATACTTCAATTCTGTTCATTCCAATTAATGAAAAAGTCCAAGTGTGTGTTGCAAATGCTTATATGAGTAGTTTTTTTCGTCTTCTATGAAAATTTGATTTGAAAGAAAAGTTATTAATGTTTGGTATATCGTATAAGAAAACATCTTAAAAAGTAAAAACATTTTTTTTTGAGATATTGTGTTTCTAAAAATTAACTTAATTATTAGTTTTTAATTGAAAAAGAGTTACTACTTACTTAAAGCAGTTAGAAGCAATCATTGAGTTGCTTCTCTGCTTTTGGTGGTTACTTATTTTGAAATTGTAGCAGAAGTTGTAGTTTAAAACTCTAAAATTTTACTTATACTATTTAAAATTTACAAAAACCATTCTTTAAAGCATTTACAAACACACATTAAGTGCATTGGAGGATACCAGCATAAAACAAATAAATAAAAAAATTGATAGTATATGTAATAATTCAAAAATTCATAATTAATTTAGGTGTTTTATTACGAAATAAATGTTAGAGTATAATTCGTAATCCATTTTCTCCCTTCGTCCAGTTATTCTATCTTTCAATTTGGCCCAACTTTCCCTCGTCATCCCATTATCTAAGCCAATTTGCAAGCCCATCCTTAATAGTGTCATTAATCTCAGTTAATCCTATCTTAATTCTTCCAGCAATTACAGACAAAAAAAATATTTCTCCTCTTTTTCTTCATACGTTCATTCCCTATCTTCTTCCATCTCTGTTGTTTAACATTTTATTGATTAAACGATTTTCAGAGATCGCTCTACTAGACAAGTTTTCCTCGGACTTACATCAGAATATATTTACTTTTTATTATATGTGCCTTGACATGTAATTTTTGCAAGTGTTCTTAGAGTTCTTTATGTTTTATGGTTGATTATTGGATTATAAGGTGTGATTATGGTTATTTATTATGATAGTGTTATAAGTTCTACATGGCCATTGGCATTGCTAGTTAGTTAGATGTAGAATGTTGCATGATTCCTAAAAACGCATATGCTCTGGTGTGATATTTATTCAATGACTTCTGGATGATTATCCATATTTACAATTACCATTCTTAGTTCAATGCTCATATAGTGTACTTACACTTTATGCTGCAGGCTTTATCCATTAAATTGTATAAGTGAGATTCATGGCTCGGGTGTGACCTTGTTTACATGTTATATTGTTTACACACATTAGTTCATTTATTAAAGTTTAAAGTTTAGGTAGGGTCCCGTAAGGCACCATCTTAAGCATTGTGACATTTTAAGAGTATCGATCAGAGTGTGATTAGTGCCTCTAGTCGTGTTTTAAGAGTTTTTAAAAGTCTATCATAAACTTGACTAGGACCTTGCGATGCCAAATGAGCTTGCGATCATGTCATGGTTTTAAGACATTTTAAGAGAATGTTTCAAGTCAAGTTTCAAGTTAAAAAGATTTTAAGATAAAAGCAAGTTAATGGATTTAGAGTCAGTCAAGTCATAAGATTGCATTGCATTAATCAAGACTAAAAACTTTGAAAGATATGAAGATAAAATTTTAAGTCATGACACGTGCGTGGATACCTGCTCAATCAGTGATCACGATAGACCCCTTTCTAAAATGTCAATTTTAAGTATTAAAGCCGAGCTTGTAGTGGAGCATCGTTGGAGCAGTGATCACTATTAAATTTTCCCAAGTTCACAATTTTCCACTTTGTATAGTTGCAAAGGTTTTACGATTTATAATTCCGCTGCATATTTTTACTAGTTTGCAAACTTATTTCAATTACTTAATTTCAAGTATAAAAACGCACAAGGCATCGAACTACGTTTTGAATTTTTATGGGTTAAGTTTGTTGAATTTTCAAGCTCACGAACTTGTATGAGTTGTATTTTATTAGTTCACATCTTTAAAATCGGGGCGATATGATATAAGTTATACGTTATGAATTATTATCAGGTACAAGATCAATTTATCTATCCCAAACATGTGATATACAATATGCAACTGATAATGAATAATTAGGAGGTGAGACATCGTGTAGAGCCTTTTGTGGCAAGATAATAACTTTATTTATTACACCAATCAACGACATCAATGAACGGATGGGAAATGAAGATCGATCGGTCTCAACTCTCAATTATGCATTCTATTTTTGGTGTGATTGAAAAGTTGAAGAGGAAGTAGCAAATATTGATGAGTCGGGCAAAGATTGGGATATTTATTTACAGTCCCAATTTGCTGCATAAAGACGTGAGTGTGTCTATCATTAAAATTCTAGGATCTCCAGTGGGCTCCTTGGAGTTTTCACTCATTAGCTACACCTAGACAATATAAAATGGCTCTTGGATGTGATGAAATCTTTAAATTGAACCACTACAAAATCATTCTTCTAATTATATTGCTCTTGACCACACATGTGAGAGAATTCCAATTCCTATATGTGGGGAGTACAATATCATAGCAATTCCCATTCTATTAGACTATTACAACAATCTATTACTAGATCGAGATTTGTAATGGTAGAATGTTAAAATTTATATATGAGATTACATTCGAAATAAGGAAGAATAAAATCTGATCTGTAACCATAGAGATTGATGTGATATAAAAACAGATCAGACTCTAAAGTTGTAGTTGACTTGTGTGTGATTCTTCATCTTGAATATTTGCAGAATAAACTTAGAAAATATAAATCAGAACTCAGGAGAATATAGTTGGTAATATACAAAGTGGCAACAATTATACAACAGTACTGTCAGTACATACAATACGAATACTTGATTTACCGAACGAATAGTAAATTTCAAGCCTAACCAAAACAGAATGAGATAAGCGCGCAATTAAACTAATAATTGGCACTATAACAACAATATCATATGATACATAAAGCACGGGTCGCACTTGAGAAAAATCAACTTGGTACAAACACAAGATCGAGTAGACAGAATGCAAAGGCGGCCATAAAAGAACAAGAAATTGGGCCTGGTGCAGTGAGTGTGGTCCCTAAAGGCCCACCGGCCCACTTCCCCAATTCTGCACAAGTGTTGTGTTGCACTGTCTTATTTTCCATAAAACTGGACCCTGATGCGAATTTTCCCGTATTTGCCTCTAGCTCCAACTAACATGCGCCGGTAAAATCAAATGTACTACTACTACTACTACTACTTGTACGAGTCACTGTTGTTTCATACTAGTTTTAAAGATGAGAAAAGAGAAGATAAGAAAAGATGGAGATTTGAGGCAAATGGCATATATTTGGTTTGCCTTTGCCCTTTCCCTTTTCCCAAAGGCTACAGTTATTCAAATCTGCCACACCATTTTTGTTCTGCCAGCCCCACTGTGCTAGCTGCTCTTCTTGTTGACATGATCTTATTGTAGAGAGTTCCAGGTGTTTACCGGCAGCCCCACAATACTCGCTCCTTGGGACTACAAAAGTTCCATCAGATCGTTGAGGAAACTGTATTCAAGGTCGGCTGGTAAGGTTTATTGTATCATTTAGTAACTTTTTAAATCTCAAAAATTCAAATTTAATTTGGCTCACGACCTCGAAAGTCAAAAACTAATATAGTTCGAATATAAATCGTCTCAAACCTTTTAAAATTAATAACAAAAAAATATATACCATGTACTTTTATACTTTATTTTATGTTACTCCGTCCGTTTCAAATTGAATGTCTCGCAGGTTGAGCACAAATTAAGTAATGTAAGTTCATTTAAATTGAGATAATAAAAATAAATGTTGTGGGTCCAGAAACACGTTTCAATGAAACTATTGGGTTCCTTTTGATTATAATATTGGATTGTGGGGTATAAAAATTATTAAATAGAGAATTTTTTTTTTACACTATTAACTATTTTTATTTTTTGAAGTTACCTAATAACCTTTTTTTTTATTCGACCCTAAAATTTTCAACTTTCTTGACGTTGCAAAAAATTGACGCGTTAGTCGTTCCTTTAGTTGACGGTTAAACCCTTAAAAAAAATTCACTTTTACACCAAAACTTTTTAAATTTTTTTATGTTAGACCAAACAGTTAGTTTTTTTTATTTCTTTTCTTATTCTTCCTTTCCAATCTTGTCCAATCTTGACAATTTTGAAGTGTTGTCAATTCTTAACAAAACTATTGTAAAACGAATCACTTTCGTAGGACGATAAATTTATGTAAAAAATCACTGCATTGTTGTCCATTCTGTTAAACTAATTGTTGAAAAATGGACGATGAAGTTATGTAAAAAATGTATATGCAATTGGTGCTTGAACTCTGTGAATTGGTCATAAATACATTGTATAATACTCACTCTGTCCCAGTTTAGAAGTTCCGTAGGGCCGGATACAGTGCAACTAATTAATTAATGTGGGTTTATTGAAAATATTGGAATCGTGGAGATAAATGTTGTGGGCCCAGACACATATTTTAATGCAACCAAATTGGCCTCCTTTTGATTATAATATTATATTTTGTGGTACAAAAATGACCAAATAGTGGAATATCTCCCTTCCTATTTGAGATTGTCATGGAAATCTTCATTGCTTCCTATAGAAATTAAGGTTTTGTCCAGATTTTACTTTATACCTTAAGTGTGAGAAGTTACACATCCCCAATCTCTGTTTTGCGGATGACCTGATGCTATTTATGCGAGGTGTTGAAGTGTCAGTTCGATTAATGATACAACAGTTGCAACACATCTCTGATGCATGTGGGTTGCGCGCAAACCCGGCGAAGATTAAGGTCTTATGTGGGGGCATTCCACCCGCTGACGGCAGCGTCTCCTTATCGAGTGTGGATATTTGGCCGGGACCCTACCCGTGCGCTACCTGGGTGTTCCTTTGTCTCACCATCGGCTTACCATCCCGCAATATCAGCCATTGTTTGATCGTATTCTTGGTCGCATCAAGCATTGGACAACGAGACTACTTAGCTATGCAGGTCGGGAACAATTGATAAAGAGTGCTCACATCTATTACTGCATATTGGCTCCAGGTATTTCCATTCCTGAAAGGTGTCTTAGATCATGTGCAACATATTTGTCGGAGTTTTATGTGGAGTCGTAAGGATGGGAATTATCACAAAGCTTGGTTTCATGGCAGCAAATATGCTCCTCCACATGTTGTGGCGGCCTTAACATCCTTAATCTGCAAGTTTGGAATACTGCTCTTATCTCCAAGCTTTTGTGAAAAATTCAAACCAAGGTGGATTCCTTGTGGGTTCGATGGATGCACAACCATTATATAAAATTCCAGGACATGGATGATTGAACAACCCCCGCATGTAGCTCATCGATAATCAAGTTGATTCTTCGAGATCGGGACACTCTGCACGATGAGCCTGAATGAGTGGAGCAGTTGGCCTCCCTTAAATTCTTAACTCGTGCGATCTACAAGCTAGACAGGGCACGATGTCAAGGTGGATTGGAGTGATTTGGTCATCCAGAATCAGGCATGCTCCAAGGTTGTTTTCATCACTTGGTTGGCCTTGCACAAGCGTCTCGCAACAGAGGACCGTCTGGCATTGGGATAGATGGCAATTTTGCTTTATGTGATGGGGTGGAATCGATCAAGCACGTATTTTTTCAATGCCAATCCACTCATGCGATTATCCAGGGAGGAATAGAATGGATGGGGCTTTGAGTTCCTCACTACACGGATTGGCATCATCAAATTCTCTTCTTCCACCAGCTTACTAAAGTGAAAGGAGGCCGAGTAGTTGCCTTCTGGAAATTGGTAGCTGAGTCCTTTTATCATGTTTGGATGGCTCACAATGAGAAGATTTTTCAGCAACGTCCTATTGATATACATGCGATTATCAGATCCATTATACACACAACGAACATTCAGTTCACAGGTTGCTGATCCGCATTATTTATTCAACTGTTGTCTTAGTATTTTTCTATGAGTTAGTTTGTTTTTTTATTTGTTTCTTTGTTATTTTAGTTATTGGGCTAGGACACTCGTAGTCGGCCTGTAAATGTACGTACTCTTTTTTATTTTTATTAATAGTACAAGTTCTTTAGTTCCGAAAAAAAAAAGGTTCAAACCAATCCATCCCAAACCATTTGTATCACCGATGATATCAACTTGGTCCAAAATTCGCAATCGATCCATGAATTCAAAACCCGAACCGCAACCACAACCAGAGATTTAATTAGAAAATTCGGCAATGAACCGATCCTTACCTAAATCCATTAAGAACCACCCCTTATGTTTCTTCTTCTAATCACTTCTTTTTCTCGCGCATTTCTTCTTCTCCTTCTCTATATTCTTATTCATCTTCTGACTAGGTATGACAATTTCTTGGGATTGATTCATCTTTCTACTCTAGTATATCATTGATTCTCTTCCACTATCCATCGACTGTACGGGTAAGGCTTCATCTTCTCGATCTCTTGGGTTTCTCTTTAGGTAACTCTTGAGCTATTTTTGATAAATTGGTCTCCGATCTCCTGGGTTTTTGTCTCGCCCATTCTCTACCCCAGTCTAATTTATTAGAAATTTAACGAAAGAAAAAGAATTATGGAAACCGAACCGGACCCAATGATCCGAGTTGGTCCGGACCCGGACTGTTCATTGCGGTTCCTTAGCGATTCCGGTTGTAGAAACCGGAACCAGGCCGGTCAGCTTCCACAAGTATTGGCCTGCGTTGGATTTTATATGGGTTGGAACGGTCTGAGCCCCAGGACTACCACCAATAATCCACTAAACCCCCAAAAAACAATTCATAAACCCTAAAATCGAAATCGAAGAGAAAATGGACACGGCTCAAAATCAAGAGCAAGCTGTTTGTGGAGTAGAAGCATTGGATCTGCTCAACTGTGTCACTCAGTCTCCTTACGATCAAGAAAAATGCATTGCTCTTCTTCAAACTTTGCGTCAATGCGTTCTCGATAAGGTACCGTACCATTTACCTTTTCTCCAACTCAAATTATTCATTTCTTTCGTAATTTAGAATGCTAAAGCATGTTTGCTTCAGCTATTAAGTGGTTTTTATGGAGTCATTATGATTAATGTTTGTGTTGATTTATGTAGAGTATCTTGTTGTTTCTAGTTACTGCTTAGTCATTTCAGCTCTTGATGAAAGGCATTGCGTGAGATTAGAGCTATTACTGGAGTTTTGGTGCACAAATGAAGATGATCCTAATTCGTTTTAGTTCTCGTTGGAAAGTGTCGGAGACTCGGATTATTAATATGAATGACTAGATTATACACTTTGATGAGCTAATTCTATGGCCTTGATAATGACTTGCCATATAACAGTTTTGCATTCATGTTGAACTCTTCCATATGTGATGGAGAAAGTTTTCATGTTACTGTTCTTAGGGACCATTTGGTTTGAAATGTTTTGTTATTCGTAAATTCATGGTATTTGGGCCCGATTTTCAAAACAAGGTAATTGAAATGGTATTTGGAAATAAATACCATGTTTGGTAGTATTTGGTAGATATGGTGTCTAATATCACATTTTATGGATATCTCGGTTTTTTTTGTCTATCATGATACATCAATTTAAAAACTAGAAACAAGTTTATAAGCTCGGTATAATTTGGAAAATCATGTGAAGTTATGAAAAGATATTTATTGACCAAATACCATTTTTCAATAACCCACTCTAGGTGGGTTATTCTAAAAGGTGTTTCGAAGAACCAATTTTGTGGGCTAAAATTCCGGTGTTTTGTAAGTTTGGGTTTTCGTGGGCTATGGTATTTCATATTTTTGTAACCAAACATGGTATTTTGACGGTGTTTTCGAAATACGACCAGAAAACACCCCAAACCAAACGGCCTCTTGTTGATATAAAAAATGAAGTGTGGTTTCGATGAGATTTGTGTCTCAGTTGTACTGGCAATCCAAATTTTTCCTATGTCTTACGGAATGTGTTTGGTTGAAATGGTTAGGCTAACATAGCTCGCCAGGATCTACACTGTCATATTGCAAATTTGTTTATAAATGTATTGATCCTGGTAACTTTGTCAACTTGTAGGCGGAGGATTAGTATCTGATTGGCTGTCACTTTTTTGAAGTATTGATAGGAATTGACAAACTTCATTACCTTTATAAACTGAGGCGTGACATCGTTTTCAGATCACTTAGATTGCCTATGAATTAGTTGTAGTTTTTCTGGAAATTTATTGATTACTGCCATGATATTAATCTTTTTTGTGGAATTATACATGCATTAGTAACTGAGTGTTGAGAGTTGAGTTGTTCACTGATTTCTGACATATATTCATGTCCATTTCATTTCCTTGAACACTTGACAATCTCCATTCTTGTTGCTGCTGTTACATTCTTCTCTTCTTCTAGTTTCGTAGTGTTGATTTAGTTATTTATTCTCAATCTTGTAAATGGTTTGAATTGCAGAAGGTGAAGAAGTTCTCACTGGCAGAACAGGAAGCACAGCCAGATGCAATTATAAAGAAGCAAAATTAACTTTCTTCATTTTCAATTATGTATATGTATAATGAGATACTTGCATCTATTCTCCATTATTATAAATTATAGACTGGTTGGCCATATGCTTAGGTCATGTGGTATTTTATTGTATTTATCCTAGCCACACTAAATACAACCCGCACCATCAAATTGTTCATGTACATTTATGGAAGTATCCTTATTCTCTCCATTTAGTTACTCTGTATTATAAAACCCACTAATTTAGCTGATCTATTGCAAATTTCAATACCCTATCCTGTTTTCTTTCGTTCGGCCTTGGAAGAAGAGAAGAACTAGAAAAACTCCATCACTGGACACATGATGGAGAAGATCATATTTCAACAGGAACGAATAAATTTGTTTCTGCAAAGGAGTAAATCTGTGTTTTATTAGTTAATTTTTGCTTAGTTTGAGTGCACATATCTAAAACGAAGTTCTTGTTGTCATATATTTCTGCCTTCTGAATTTAAGTTGAGTTGCAAGTGAACTAGGTACTTCAATTGCTTTTGGGCTGAAGATAAGGATCAATTTCAAGTTTCTGGAGGTTGGTTCAATTGCATTTCTGGTTTCGGATTTGATAGTGATTAGTTGTGTGTAAGTGCATAATGGCTCTCCGTTATGGTTAATGGATCCGGCTAGTTTGTCTAGTGTTTGTGCCTACTGGGTTCTTGTGTTGTCATGTAGTGCAAGTGACTATATCAATTTCCAGGTGCTCAACAGGTTTGTTGTAGAGGTAATATATATCCACCAAAGGTGAGGATTCATTTTTAAAAAACGAGAGCAAGTAGATAGATTTCTTAGAGCTGTTTTCAGCATTGATCATTCAATTGTTGTAACATTTCCTTAATGATCTTAATTGCAGCAGGTTTGATCTCTTTGCTCTATATGGCTGTAAATTGACAACTAAACCATTAGACCATGCCCAATGGGGCGATGTTGGCACGGCGTCGTGGCTGCCCCATCGAGGGCAGGACGTCGCGCCAAGAGGTGCGGCATTTGCTCCCGCGTTGTGCCTCGGCGCGGCAAGTGCCTGGTTGGCTGCTGCCACGCTCCCCCGCTTTTTTGTTTTGTTTCTTTTTTCCGGTTTTCGATTTTTATTCATTTTTGAACGATAATATCTCCAAAAATATAAAAAAATCAACAACGGCTACGTTTTTTCGCGAGCTACAAAATGAGACCAAATTTAATTTTTAAATTTTTTTTAATTATTCATTTTGAATTTTGAATTTTCCCCCGACTTTTGAATTTTGAATTTCCCCCCGACTTTTTGAATTTCGAATTTCCCTCCGACTTTTGAATTTCGAATTTTGAATTCCCCCCCCCCTCCACCCAAAACATCTATGGAATAACCCCCAATCTTCATATTCTTCACCTCATCCCAACTCCAAATCCTCCTTCTTTCTTAATTAAACTCAAAAAATTCTCTTCTTCCAAAACACCCTTTCCCCTTTCATTTTCCGGTGACTTTTCTGGCAAGATGAACAATGAATTTATGAAGTATATCAAAGAAACCGACCCCCAAAAAATACACTGAGTACTTGGAAGCTCAACTCAACAATACTATTTTTCCACCCCATCCGAGTCCCCAAATGAGTGTC